>JBBBWG010001704.1:7680-22088 GCA_037176905.1 Azolla pinnata
GCAATGTTATATCGTCTGATTGATTCTATCGGCAATGTTCCTCCGCTCTTTGCAGCTGGGTGCAAGAAATTGCGGTAAAATGAAATTTCATGTTGTGATAAGCAAACTCTAATTCATTAAAATGGGTTCCCAATCGATAGCTTAACAACCGATCGACGCACTACCTTATCAGCTTTAAATTATCAAAGAGGGAGAAGATCCAGCTCATAGAAGTCCATGGGTCATGACCAATCGATTGATCGATAACAAAGCATCATATAACAAAAAAAAACATACATTCATATCAAAGAGTCTATCATGCAAAGCAGGTCCTCGCCACCGAAGTCCGAAGAACGGTGCTTACGCTCGAGCAATGCATTCGAAAGTCAAACGGTGCTAACAACGCTTTCAAAGATTCGGGAAGGAAAAATGGAAAGAAAAACAAAAGCTTGGTTTAGATGCATGGAAAGAAGTGATGGGATGGACCTCAATGGAACTCTCACTGAGATGCAGAGGAGGCAAAAAGAGTCAACTTATTATAAGGAAGCCAACATGTCATGTTCTCTGGAAGTGCCTTATCTTCCCATGATAAGTGATGCCTCTCAAAGGTGCTTTATAAGTAGTTGAAAAGCCATTCTCAATAAGATGCCCATTCTTCAATGTCGAAACACAGGCTTATTGCTTGTCAGGTCGCCGAAACCGTATCGATGATTCGATCGCAATATGTGGGCATGATTAGCTACGAGCGTTTCATTAAGATTTTCAATGGGCATGGACAGGCTGATGATTCGATGATATATAATTGAGGCTTGAGGAATGGTTTCTTATTTTAATGGGGAGTATCTTCCACAGAGCATCTCTGTTCGATAATATAACGATACGAAAATCGTTCATTCTTGCAAGCTCGGAAAAGGGCACTATCGTCGAGGGTATCAGGTCCTTGATTAGCGACGAGTGTCTCGTTAATATTTTCAATGGGTTTTCGTCGAGGTATGAGAGCTGGCTCTTGGGTATAGAGATGATGATTTGATGATATACAATTGAGGCTTGAGGAATGGTTTCTTATTTAATGGCAGTATCTCCACAGAGCATCTCTGTTCGATAATATAACGATAAGAAAATCGTTCATTCTTGCAAGCTCGGAAAAAGGGCACTATCGTCGAGGGTGTCAGGTTCTTGCGTAGATGGTGGTGGTGGTGGTGGTGATGATGACGGTGACGATGATATATAATTGAGAGATTGAGGAATGGTTTCTTATTTGATGGGAGTGTATCATCGCAGAGCACTGAAGAACAGACGATTAAAAAAGAAAAAACGAAGAATCGTTCGTTCTGTTGTGGGGCTCTCTTTGGTCGAAATGATTCCGTTCCCCTGTTCAAGCGAGACAGTGGCAGGATTCGACGCGTCGATGCGCTGACTGACTGATGGCCCCCGCAGGCAACACGACCAATGATGCAGAAACCAGAAACAGAGAGTTGCGCAATCGGATTCCCCCGAGTTCGATCGCCTTTCCGGTGAACGAAAGGGACCACGGAATCACCATACATATCTACGTAGAGCCCGATTCGGGCTGTTTCGCGGAATCGAATCATCGCAGAGCAGTCGCCAACGTTTCCGCTGTCTGATCGAAAAACTATAACTAACTGCGAGAACAGAACGAGTCGAAAGCCCCAGGGGGAAGTTAGGCTATATTATTTTGATGGATGCAAAATCGAACGGGCCGACGATCATCGGACTCTCTGTCTGGAGCCCATTCAGAGACCTGGAGAAAGTTTTTTCTTTTCTTTTGTAAAAATCCTTCTGTTTGAGTCATAGACAGACAGTGGTTTTAGAAGAGATGTTTTTACATACAAATGTTGTTGTCGGGAAAAAACACAAGAGCTTCTTGTTGTGCATGTCTGGATTGGTTGGTGCCCCGAATTTCCAGACACCAGCAATCCTAAAAACCCTAAAAACCCTAAACCCTAAAAACCCTAAAAACCCTAAAAACCCTGAACCCTAAACCATACATCCTAAACCCTAAACCCTAAACCCTGAATTGGCTCCGAGTTCTGGCTTTGGGCTATGTATGAAGGAGCAGATGCAGAGAAGGCAAAGAATGCAAAAAACGTAGGACGCCGAACACACCCTCAAAACCCTAAAACCCTGGGAAACCCTGAAAACCCTAGAAACCCTAGAAACCCTAAAAACCCTAAAAACCCTAAATCGGCTATGGGAAGGCAAAGAATGCGAAAGCGGGGGACGCAGAGCGCCCTCAAGAATGTCTCGAAGCTTTGCAGCCCCAAACCCCAGAAAAGCCAAAACCCTAAAACCCTAAAACCTCTAAGAACCCTAAGAACCCTAAGAACCCTAAAACCCTAAAAACTCTAAGAACCCTAAGAACCCTAAAACCCTGAAAACCCTAAAACCCTGAATCAGCTGTGAGATGGCAAAGAATGTAGAAACGCGGGAGCAAGGAAAGCAGATGCGGCCACAAGCAATTCTCGAAGCTTTGCGGCCCTAAACCTAAAAAAACCCTAAAAACCCTAAAAACCCTAAAAACCCTGAAAACCCTAAAAGCCCTAAAACCCTAAAAACCCTAAAACCCTGAAAACCCTAAAACCCAGAATCAGCTACGAGATGGCAAAGAATGCAGAAACGCGGGAGCAAGGAAAGCAGATGTGGCCACAAGCAATTCTCGAAGCTTTGCGGCTGTAAACCTAAAAAACCTTTAAAACCCTAAAACCCAAAAAACCCTAAAACCCTGAAAACCCTAAAACCCTGAATCAGCTGTGAGATGGCAAAGAATGTAGAAATGCGGGAGCAAGGAAAGCAGATGCAGCCACAAGCAATTCTCGAAGCTTTGCGGCCCTAAACCTAAAAAACCCTAAAAAACCTAAAACCCTAAAAACCCTAAAAACCCTAAAACCCTAAAACCCTAAAACCCTAAAAACCCTAAAAACCCTAAAAACCCTAAAAACCCTGAAACCCTGAAAACCCTAAAACCCAGAAAACCCTAAAACCCTAAAACCCAGAAAACCTTGAGAACCCGAAAACCCGAAAACCCTGAAAACCCTAAAGCCCTAAAACCCGAAAACCCTGAAAACCCTAAAGCCCTAAAACCCGAAAACCCTAAAACCCGAAAACCCTAAAAACTCTGAAAACCCTAAAACCCTGAAACCCGAAAACCCTAAAAACTCTGAAAACCCTAAAAACTCTGAAAACCCTAAAACCCTGAAAACCCTAAAAACTCTGAAAACCCTAAAACCCTGAAAACCCTAAAACCCTGAAAACCCTAAAACCCTGAAAACCCTAAAACCCGAAAACCCGAAAACCCTAAACCCTAAACCCGAAAACCCTAAACCCTAAACCCTAAATGCAAAATGCAGCGAGGATCGTCTTCTTGTTTCTCCCCTCTTTCTCCTTTGTCTTTCCGCTTGCAGGTTTTCCTCGTTTCCTTCTTGTCCGTGCAGACAGAGAGGGGGCTGAGGAGTTCGAGATCCACTTGTCTTCCTTCCTCCTCGCGGTTCCTCGTCGTCCTCGATCTTCTTCCGATCGTTCGTTCGTTCCTTTCTTTCTTGATCGATCAGCATTTCCAAGTTTCAGCTGCATTCGTTTGACGATTCCTTTGTTGCAAGAAAGAATTTTTGGAAGATCGTGAACCGAGGTCTTGATCTTCGTTCGTTCGTTCCTTTCTTGATGATCAATCAGCATTTCCAAGTTTCAGCTGCATTTCTTTGACGATTCCTTTGCTGCAAGAGAGAATTGGATGATCGTGAACCGAGTTCTTGATCTTCGTTCGTTCGTTCCTTCCTTTCTTGATCAATCAGCATTTCCAAGTTTCGGCTGCATTTCTTTGACGATTCCTGTGTTGCAAAGAAAGAATCGGATGGTCGTGAACCGGCTAGGTATGGCAGAGAATTTGGAAAATGCTGTTGCAAGAAGGAGCAAGAAGGAAAAGAAGGGAGACAGAGAGAGAGAGAGAGAGAGAGAGAGGACTTGAATGCGTTTTCTTTGACCTTTTGACTTGTTCTTTGCAGACGTTTCGGCTATGGCGGGTTAGCTGTGTAAAAGAGAAGGTACAGGAATCAGAGAAAGGGAACATATTTCCTCAGATGCGGATCTGGAGCTCCTCCATTTTTCTATAAATAAGTCTTCCAATTGGACTCGGAGAGACTAGGGAGAGACCAGAAACGAGCTTCGAGAGCTTCGAGAGAGAGAGAGAGGGAGAGAGAGAGGGTTTAGAGAGCTTCAGTTTCGACATAGATCCTGTACATCATACAGGCATACAAGATCAGTGCTCTGCAAAAGCATCTGTTTCTGTAGTCATCATGGATCCTGTAAATCATACAGACATACAAGATCAGTGCTCTGCAAAAGCATCTGTTTCTGTAGTCATCATGGATCCTGATCAGAGTTCCAGCGATGGCGGCCACAGCTGTATAAGCAATGGCGGTGGCGGCGGTACTACCAGATCCCTCGTCTCTTCCAAGTCTCTGGATGCTCATATGAGGCAGCTCGTTCCAGACAGAGTCTCCGACGACGACAAGCTCGTGGAATACGATTTCCTGCTTCTCGATCGCTTCCTTGATGTGCTGCAAGACCTCCATGGCGAGGACATGAAAGAAACGGTAAGCAAAATCATCAGGCTTTCTCTCGAGTCTTTTCTCCTGTCGTCGATTCATGCATCCATCCATTCGACGCCTTCCTCCCACCCTTCTCTGTCTGCAATGGCTGCTTCTGTGTTCTCTTGTGATCGCCTCTGGTACCGTTGCCACATTTCTTGCGCGTAAGATAGAAACATTCCTAAAAACTCAGGCTTTCCTTCTCCTTCCCACAGATCTTCATCCGCTTTTGATACCCCCTCTTGGATTGCTGTTGCGTATCCAATGCTGCATTTTTTTTTGTCTTGGCATGGAATGTTTCATCAAGCTTCCGTTCTCCTTCTGTTCATGTCGGTTTTCTATCCTATCCTTCTTCTTTCTTCTGCCGATGAAAATCTCGGCATGGAGCTTTCCACTCAGCATGATTTACATTTTGTTTTTCTCTTCCCGTGTTTGCAAAGATTTTCTATAAACCTTCGCTTGAACACATTCTCGGTTCTTGTTCATGAAGGTTGTCGTGTATTTCATGTGGGTGAATCACTACATTCTTATAGTACTTGTTCGCGTAGGAATCACATATTATCATGATTCACAGGAATTTCATATTTCATGAACCTTTTAATGGAAGTGTTCTTTCTTCCCCCTTTTCATGAAATTATTCCATGAATTTCTGTGTAAAAGCATTTGTCTGTTGAAACAAAGATATTCCCTTTGAATTGTTCCAGACTTTCTTTCTTCTGCTTCATGGAGGTTTTCTATTAAGCTTTCGCCTGAATCCACTCTTTTTGTTTTTCTGTTCTAGTGACTAAAAAAGATGAATATGAACTGCTGCCAGTACATTGGAAGCTTTTGTTTTCCCTCCCGTCTGCTCCTGATGGAATCTCTAGTTTAACGTGCTCTCTTTTACTTCCTGTGCAGGTTCAACGATGCTATGAGCTCGCTGGAGAGTATGGAAGCTCTGAAGGTCATCAGGATGCTGAAAAGCTTGAAGATCTGGCCGTAATTCTGAACAGTTTCGATGCAGGGAATTCAATCGTGGTATCAAGTTCTTTCTCACACATGCTTAATCTTGGCAACCTGGCAGAAGAAGTGCAGATAGCATGCAGGCGCAGGATCAAGACAAAGAGTGGAGATATCAACGATGAGAACTGTGCACTTACGGAGTCTGACATTGATGAAACCTTCAGAAGGCTTGTCTATGATCTTCAAAAGTCTCCGAAGGAAATATTTGAGGCTTTGAAGAGTCAGACTGTGGATCTTGTGTTAACTGCTCACCCGACACAATCTGTTCGCCGATCTTTACTTCAGAAACATGGCCGGTTAGAAAGAGCTGTGGCCCGTTTGTATTCAATGATCAATATTTTTGATAAACTTGGCTTTTTTTCCATTTCTAACCTCTTGTCCTGGTATCACATATGCAGCATTCGTACATGCCTTTCTGAATTATATGCTCCTGGAATCACACCTGATGAGAAACGTGAGCTTGATGAAGCACTCCAGAGAGAGGTATACTGCATTATACATTTTAATTTTTATTACTCTTGGATTTTAATGTTTGTGCCTCGTCTTTGTATCTCTTAACAACCTTCAAACAAGAGATAGAGAAGAAAAAAATTGTCTGTCTGGTCCCAACCTAAAATGTTGGTATCATCTATATGAATCCAGTGGGAGCTTCTATAGTCATTTGCAGCTGCCCTTTGAGGCTCTCTGGATCTTTGTAAAGCTGATGTTGATTCCCCTATGTTCCAAAGAGAACACTTGTGCGAACTTGTTTGTATTCAGGGTTCCTGTCCCTTGTACTATTGCTCACCCATGCATTTAGGTCCTGCACAAGAATAAAGGCTTACAGCTTGTATAATGGTGGCAGTGAGATTGTGAAGAGTTGGAAGAGTACGGCCTGTATACTTGTTTCAAATGTGCTTCACATAGAGGGCTTTGTGTTGTAGAAACTGATTGCTGTTGTGGAAACTGAAAGAAGGCACTATATGTTTGAATCCAAATTAGTGATCACAAGCTAACTCTGTTTATTTATGTTTCTGTAGATTCATGCAGCATTTAGAACCGATGAAATCAGACGTACTCCACCTGCTCCTCAGGATGAGATGCGTGCTGGCATGAGTTATTTCCACGAGACTATATGGAATGGATTGCCCAAGTTCTTACGTCGTGTGGATACCGCACTTACCAACATTGGAGTTGAAGAGAGACTCCCTTATAATGTGCCTCTTATCCAGTTCTCCTCGTGGATGGGAGGTGACAGAGATGGTATATTTGAGCTTCTGTCTCCAGATTTTCATTTTTTTATAATCCTTCGTGATGAAATACAAAATTTGATGTGTCAATGCATGTGGGTATTCAGGAAACCCTCGTGTAACACCTGAGGTGACACGGGATGTATGTTTGTTGGCAAGGCTCATGGCCGCAAATTTATACTTCTCGCAAATAGAAAATCTGATGTTTGAGGTGAGTATGGTAACCTTGTACAATCTGTCAATTCCATTTATCTCCTTTGACATGGTGTAATACAAACCCATGTCCAATAAGAAACCCATACACGAATGGTAAATTTTATGAAGCATTTTTAACGTTGGATGCAATCATGTGTTTCAGTTATCCATGTGGCGTTGCAGTGATGAGCTCAGGAGCAGGGTTCAGCAAATAGAGGCTTCTAACCGGAAGGATTCAAAGCACTACATGGGTATGGGAATTCTAGTAATATAAATATTTTTTCTGAAGATAATCTACGATTCAGCTTCTGATTATATCTTCTGTGCAGAGTTTTGGAAACCGATTCCACCAAATGAGCCTTTCCGAGTTGTATTAGGACATGTGAGAGACAAGTTGTATAACACCAGGGAGTATATGCGTGCAGTTCTTGCTTTTGGGAAAAGTGACATATCTGAAGAGGATATTTTTACATCTGTTGATGAGGTTTATATCATATTGAACAATCTTTTGGGATCAATTTGTGTGCTTCCAACATTATGTGCTTCATTAAACATATGTTTATTTGTTGAAATTGTAGTTTCTCGAGCCATTGGAGCTTTGCTACCAATCACTTTGCTCAACTGGTGACAAGCCAATTGCAGATGGAAGCCTTCTTGATTTCATGCGCCAAGTCTCATGCTTTGGCTTAAGTCTTGTTAAGTTGGACATTCGTCAAGAGTCTGATAGACACACCGATGTTATGGATGCTATCACAAATCACCTAGGAATAGGTTCTTATAAAGAATGGTCTGAGGATAAACGCCAAGAATGGTTGCTGTCAGAATTGAGGGGGAAGCGTCCTTTATTTGGTGGGGACTTACCCCAAACAGATGAGATAAAAGCTGTCCTAGACATATTTCATGTCATCGCGGAGTTGCCTCCTGATTCTTTTGGTGCTTACATTATCTCCATGGCCATGACGCCTTCGGATGTTCTATCCGTGGAGCTATTGCAGCGAGAGTGCAGAGTTGCACATCCCCTTCGTGTTGTCCCTCTTTTTGAACGGTTGGCTGATCTACAATCTGCCCCTGCTGTTCTAACAAGATTGTTTTCAGTTGAGTGGTATAGAAATAGAATCAATGGGAAGCAGGAGGTTATGATTGGATACTCTGATTCAGGGAAGGATGCTGGCCGATTATCTGCTGCATGGCAGCTTTACAAAAGCCAAGAGGAGCTCATGGAAGTGGCAAAGAAGTTTGGTGTGAAGCTGAACATGTTTCACGGACGTGGAGGAACTGTAGGCAGGGGAGGGGGGCCGACACATCTTGCTATCCTATCTCAACCGCCTGACACCATTCATGGGTCTTTACGTGTCACCATCCAAGGAGAAGTTATTGAACAGTCATTTGGCGAGGAACATCTTTGCTTCCGGACGCTACAACGTTTCACCTCTGCAACCCTTGAACACGGTATGCATCCTCCAGTGAAGCCGAAGCCTGAATGGCGGGTTCTTATGGATGAGATGGCTTTGGTTTCAACTGAGGAATATCGCTCGATCGTATTTAAAGAGCCCAGATTCATCGAGTATTTTCAATCTGTAAGTGTCGTTCATGCATGGGAATGTGCCTATGGGGACTGTGTGTAATCCCTTGTCATATCGGAATGTGTCTTATGTACAATTGGTTTAGTTCCTTTACTGATGCTTTTGTGATATACTTTGGAATGCTTGTTGTAGGCAACACCTGTGCTCGAGTATGGGCGCATGAATATAGGTAGCAGGCCATCAAAACGTAAACCCAGTGGCGGCATCGAATCACTGCGAGCTATTCCATGGATTTTTGCATGGACACAAACAAGATTTCATCTGCCAGTCTGGCTCGGTTTTGGTGAAGCTTTCAAAACAGTTATTCAGAAGGATCCAAAGAATCTGAAAATACTTCAGGAGATGTACAATCAGTGGCCATTCTTTAGGGTCACAATTGATCTTGTGGAGATGGTCTTTGCGAAAGGAGATCCTCGTATTGCAGAAATTTATGATAAGCTTCTAGTCAGTGATGAGCTTAAATTCTTTGGTGTGATGCTTCGAGCGAAATACGAGGAGACAAAGGATTTACTTCTCAAGGTACAGCTATTCCGCATAAGCAATAGTAATGCTATTTTATGGGTGTTGTCGCTTCTACTTGACATTGTGATTCTCATTATAGGTGGCTGGGCACAAGGAGCTTTTGGAGGGTAACCCATACTTAAAGCAACGCTTGGCTTTGAGGGATCCATTCATTACTACCTTGAACTTGCAGCAAGCATATACTTTGAAAAAGATAAGGGAGGGTAATGCTGTTCCCAGACCGTTAGTTATAAAGTCCAAGAGTAGTGCTGCCGAGCTGGTTTCTCTTAATCCTACCAGTGAATATGGTCCTGGACTTGAGGACACTGTAATCCTTACCATGAAAGGAATTGCTGCTGGCATGCAGAATACCGGTTAAGGTATTCAAGTTTCTTTTTAAATGGATCATTGCTAATTGATCGTATGCTAGCTGTAGTGGAATATGTTGTATATATTAAGCTTTTGCAGGATTAATCTAAAGGATTAATCTAAGATAGGAAACTTTTCATAAATCTGGATAGGCCTCTGTAACTAACAACAATTCAATGTATGCAACCAGGAAGCTGATTGAAGGATGTTTATGACAGGGTTTGCAACTGTCAGAATGCAGAATATCTTACCTTTGGCGAAATGGAGGATAGCAGACGATTGCAGTGATCATGCAGGGACATTTCGTGGATTAATATATAATAATGTACACCTTGGGTGTATATAAAAACAACTGGGGGCAACTCCTTGGACTACCAAGAAGTGCGGCAAGCTTGCGTACAAGCCTATATATATGCCTAATAATGGCAGTCTAATTAGTAATCAAGAATGTTTACATAGACTATAATACTCGACAAGCCAGAGTGGTTGACGAGTAATGTTGCCTAAAATGCTATTAATGGAAGAATGATATTGCGTGCATGCAGTTCTGTGAATGAGCAACAACGGTGTTGGCATACCTTTTCTGTGTTCGAGTCTTCATTCCTTTGATGTGATCGGAAGGTTTTCATTCAGTTTACAAACTGCGCAAGAGGGGTTTTGGTTTGAAGCAATGTTCTTTTACAAATTGTGGTCTTCAGTTCTAGATAGAGATTGCACTAGTAAGAATTTTGCCAATACATAGTTCTATGTGATCTATGCTGTCCATCATACAAGGATAAGGGTTTTGTTTTCCTTTTTTGTGTTGGAATGTTCCAGTGTGTTGTCGCTACGGAGACATGAACGCGTGATGATGAATGGCTGGAGATAGAAAGATTCTGCCAAGAGATGCAGGAAAGAACAAAACAGCATCTCCAAAATGCCCACCATGGGATTGTATACTAAGCTTTGGGAAGTACTAAATATGTGGTGGTTAAAAATCTGACAGATTGTAATCCACCATGAAAATGGTTCTGAAACCTTGCAGGAATCCAGATAGACCAGGATTGATGCAAACGTTTCCAGCTCCATATCCAGTGTAAAAATCCTAGACCCTGAACTCTGATCCCTAGGCCTTTATAATCGAGCAGAATTGCAGGGGGTGCCCTCAACGCTGGTGCAGATCAGAGGTAGAGCAGGGAATGCAGAGAAAGAGTAGCACCTGCTCTAACTTGGCGTGCTTTCAAGTCTAGTCTAATTTTGTGGGCGCTACAAAGATCTCTGGATGCAGGGCACAGGCTATGTCTAAACCCTGGGCTCCGTCACTATGACTAAACATCGCCCACAAACGATTCCCCCACAGGGAATCTCTGATTCTTCCTACTCCACCCCCTCCTTGATTCTCCCCGCTTACCCAGAATCTAATGGCTCCTGCATTTCCCCGACAACTGATGAAACCCAGATCAGGGCACAGTTTGATTATGGGCGTGTACTTTTGGAAACGTCGGACATATCTGATCCCAGCGATCTCAGGTCCACGTGCATGGAGGCTGAGATCACCTCAAACCAGTAGCTTCTTGGTGCCCTCCTCACTTTCTGCCAAGCCAGCAGAAAGGTTTGCTATTCTGCAATCTTCATCTCCTCCTCCCTCGGGCTTGGTGAGTTTGAGCCTGCTCAATCGTGGGGCAGTTTCATGTGCTTCATTTTCTTCATCATACTTCCTGAGCTCTCGCGGAATGGCATCCATCATGAATGGCATGCAGTGTGACGCAGGCTTTGAGAAAGGAAAGGGATTAGTCAGTAAGTGCAGTGATGAAATTCTGGATGCAATGCGGCGTAATGTGGATGTAGAGGAAGTAAGTTTTCAAGCAATCAACAAAGACAAGGATGAAATAGCAATTGAGGTAGAGCGTTATCTTAGCGTAGAGAAAAAAATGGGAATAGAAGTAGTCGTGAACGGTGATGAATCGCCAAATGGAATGCAGTGTAATGCCGCTCTTAAGAAACTGAAGGGACTAATGGATGCTGGCACGGATGAAGCACTCAGTGGCCGTGTTAAAGTAAACGAAAAAAACAATGATGGAATAGAAAAAAGTAACTTTGAAGTGGAGACTGGAAAGCGGAAAAACGATGGAAACAATGATGAAATGGCAAGTGAGACACACTGTAATATGGGGATACAGAAAGAAAACGGAACAGTGGATAAGAACAGCGATGAAGAAATTCATAAAGTTGTGGCCTTACTCCGGCAGTGTGCTAAAAGGAAGGATCTTAGTACGGGCAACAAGCTACACCTGGAAATCGCGGAAAAAGGAATGTTGAGGATGAATCCAGCTGTTGGAAATAGTCTAATGGATATGTATGCAAAGTGTGGTCGGCTTGAAAAGGCACAGAATGTATTTGATAGCCTTCCGACCCAGAGTGTTGCATCATGGACTGTACTGATTTCAGCATATGTTCAACATGGCCATGGCCAAATGGCTTTAACTCGATACCAGCAGATGTTAAGCAGTGGACTTTTTCCCAATGCTGTTACGTTTGCATGCATCTTGAAAGCATGTGGTAGCACAGGCGCTCTCGAGTTTGGTGAAGGGATACATCGTCAAATTGCGAAATATGGATTGTTGGATAAAGATATAGTGCTTGCCAACTCCTTGGTCCAGATGTATGCAAAGGCTGGAGCGCTTCCAAAAGCACAAAAGGTATTTGATAATCTTCGAGTTAAGCCTTTAGAGTCTTGGACATCATTAATATCAGGATACACCCAACATGGAAATAGTGAGGCAGCTCTCCGATGCTATAGAGATATGCAGAGCTATGGCACCTCACCTAATGTGGTTACGTTTGTCTGCATCTTGAAGGCATGTGGCAACTTAGGAGCTTCAAATGTAGGTCAAGGAATCCATGAGCAGATTGAGAAAGAACATTTGCTAGAAAAAAATGTAGTGGTTGGTAATGCTTTGGTGGACATGTATGCCAAATGTGGACTCCTTAAAAAAGCAGAAGAGGTATTTCAAAAGCTTCCTATGCGGAATGTGATCTCCTGGACGACACTGATAGCAGGATATGTCCAGCATGGTTATGGCCTCGAAGCACTAAGCTGTTTCAACCAGATGCAAATGCATCAAGTTTATCCGAATGCAGTTACTTTAGTTTGTGCCCTAAAAGCATGCGGTTACGTCAGAGCCTTGTCCAAGGGCACAGAAATACATGGTTGGATTCGTAGAGATGTTGTACTGCAGAAAAATAGCCTTGTTATTGGGGCATTGATATATATGTACACCAAATGCACTATGGTCGAGCTTGCCAGGGAGGTGTTTAATACTAGTAAGGCGTGTATTCGGGATATAACTCTATGGACGACACTAATTGTGGGGCATGTGCAGAATGGATGTTATGAAGAAGCGCTCGATCTCTTTGAGGAGATGATACAGGAAGGTCAGAGTCCAAATGCGGCTACATATTCATCTATTCTAAAAGCATGTGGAGTCATCGGAGCGGCTGAAAAGGGTCAGGCGTTGTTCATCGGAATCGCCAATCGCAACCTGTTGAAAGAAGATATGGTACTTAACAATTCAGCACTAGATATGTATGCACGAACTGGCTGGCATGAGAAAGCGCATGACTTATTCGCTGATCTGCCATGTCGAGATTTAGCATCATGGAATACATTAGTTTCTGGGAATGCCCATCTTGGCGAGCATGAAAATGTTGTCAGTTTATTCAACCAGCTGATAACAGGTGGTTTGGTGCCAGATTCGACATCCTTCACTCTGCTGCTTGTTAGTTGCAACAATGCAGGGCTGGTAGATGAGGCCCAGTGTTGTTTCGAGAAGTTGTCGAATGGAAGCTATGGCATCACCCCAACCTTGGAGCACCATGTTTCAATCGTCGATCTTTTGGGTCGTGCTGGACAGGCTGAGAAGGCAGCAATCGTATTCGCACAGATGCCGTTCGCTACACAGTTAACATCATGGTATGCTGTGATGAGGGATTGCCATAAATGGTCAAATTTGGGTATATGAATGAGCATTGCAACCCTTAGCAGTGTGGTGCACAATAATGGGCTGATCTTCTTTTGTTTCTGCTTTCTTTCAGAGGCATCAGAATCAGAACCAGCAAGCAACAAAGGACCTGTTCAATCAGAGGTCGTGCTTGGCCGGCATGTATATATATGCTGAATGAGCAGCTGAGGGTTTTGGCACGCTTGTCACATGTATGCTGAATGAGCTCATGCCAAAGGTTTTTGGCAAGCTTGCCATATGTATGAGCAGCTCAGGGTTAAGGTAAAGCTTATGCTGTGACCTGCTTAGGGTTTTGGCATATGCTTGCCACATATATATATATATATGCTGAATGAGCTGCTTAGGGTTTGGGCAAGCTTGCCAGATGTATGCTGAATGAGCAGTTCAGGGTTTTGGCAAGCTTGCCATATGTATGCTGAATGAGCTGCTTAGGGTTTTGGCAAAAGCTTGCCATATGTATGCTGAATGAGCTGCCTAGGGTTCTGGCAAAAGCTTGCCATATGTATGCTGAATGAGCTGCTTAGGGTTTTGGCAAAAGCTTGCCATGTGTATGCTCAATGAGCTGCTTAGGGTTTGGGCAAGCCTGCCATATGTATGCTGAATGAGCAGCTAGTTTTATCAAGCTCATGCTGAATGAGCTGCTTAGGGTTTTGGCAAGCTTGCCATATGTATGCTCAATGATTTTAGGGTTTTGGCAAGCTCATGCTGAATGAGCGGCTTAGGGTTTCGGCAAAAGCTTGCCATATGTATGCTGAATGAGCTGCTTAGGGTTTTGGCAAAAGCTTGTCATGTGTTATAAGTCTCCCAACCTCTTGATTGAACTCGCATGGGCCTCGAAGCGCTTCCCTGTCATGGAATAATACTTCACCTTCCTTTACACAGAGACATGTTCAGTTTCTGTCATCGTCGTTCTCTCTTACGTGGTCTCAAGTCTAGGACTTTGAC
>JBBBWG010001704.1:22188-34858 GCA_037176905.1 Azolla pinnata
TAACAAAATACACGTTACGTGCACGAATGCGGTGAATACGTACGTACGCATTATGCACACGTACATCCGTATATATATGCATCTACATGTACATCGGTATATATACGCATCTACATGTGCATCGGTATATATACGCATCTACATGTGCATCCGTCTATATACGCATCTACATGTACATCCGTATATATATGCATCTACATGTGCATGTGTATATATACGCATCTACATGTGCATCCGTATACATACGCATCTATGTGTACATCCGTACATATACGCATCTACATGTACATCCGTATATATACGCATCTACATGTACATCCGTATATATACGCAGCTACATGTACATCCGTACATATACGCATCTAGGTGAGCATGCATACGCATACGTGTCCGTATACACACGTACACGTACGTACACGTAGACCGTATGTCGTCGTTCTTGAGAAGATGAGCTACAGTGTCGTGAAGCTTCGAGGAGCCATGGCGTCTGCAGACTTCTGAGGAGACGTGGGAACGATCTGAAACACAGAAGAAAAAGCCTCGCTGCTGCTGACAGAGACGGAGGCGGGCAGAAAGAGAGCGAGAGCGAGAGGAGGGCGGCAAAGATCGTCATCTTCCCCTTTTTGCTTTTCGCCGCCGCATTCCATTCGTGATCTTCATTCGTCACTCGCATCATTCCGCTGCAGGGCGGCAAAGATCAGCTTCTCGAAGAGGAAGAAGAGACAGAAGGAGGAGGAGGAGGAGGAAGGAGGAGAAGAAGCATGAGCTTGCAATCTTCTTCTGTGAATTCGAAGCTTATGTACTGTGCACCTGCGTCCATGTTCTCAGTAACGCCGTGTGATTCGATTCTCTGATACTGAAGACTTGCATCTTCCCCGGTTTCTGTATATGCACGCCTATGGCGCAGAGCAGCTTCCGACCCGTCTTCGTTTCAGATTCGGCTTCTCCTCCTCCAGCTAAATTTTGTTATCCTCCTCGCACACCATATGGTGTCCGTCTGAACACAGTTCGGCCTGTTCGAAGGAGAAGGTCATGGCATCGTTCCACTGATCTGTACATGATTCTCTTCCCTCTTCTGTGTTTCGTGCTCCTATTCATTGGTAAACAAACTGTTCATTTTCCTTCGATAATCTTACCTTCATGTTTTGGTTCAATTCTTGACCTTCTCACCACCGGGGCTTCCAGATCGGGCTTTCTTCTTTCGCTTTTGCAGTTCATTCCTTCTTCTTGTTAAATTGTTCTTTTTGCTTATGTGGCCTCAGTTTCTGCCTTGCTTATGTTCATCTCTAGGCATCGCCTTTTCTGGTCAATATCTTAAGCTTTTCTTGTCTGTCCCTCGGGGAAATTGAAAGACAGAAGAGCATACTGAAATCATTAACCAAAATTTCCCATTTGCATAATAGGGATCAATAACTTGAAGTTTACTGAGTTTCCCAATGAGCACATACACCATTATAGATTGTTTTGAAGTGAAACTGAAATTGCTGGGTTTGTGTCAATTAGTCCTCATTTATAGGTTTTTTTCATCCCTTTCAAGCAGAAGTATGCCTTTACAGAAAAGCCGCAAATACAAAAACATCATGAAGCTCCAGATTTGTGAAAAGCAACATCAATGGAAAACTTCTAGATATGTACTTCCATCTGAGTTTGTTTGTCAAGATAATAGTGAGTGGAAAGTTACTCATTTTAGGTCTTATAATGTCTAGAAACTTATCAGATTCATTTATTTTAGGTCATAAATTGCAATCAGAAAGTATAGAACAGTTCTGTCTATTTTCCTTTGCACGTTCTTTAACAGTTTCTTGTTAATATTAATCACTAGTTTATGAAAGCTAAACTTGGATTCTATTATATGATAGGATCTCTTTGGGTGATGCTTAGCTTCTATGCACCTGAAAATGTGGATTTTGGTAGAAATGTTTCCCATTTATTTAAAGCCAATTCACTGTTTGTGAGGAGAATTAAGGTGGCCATATCTTCCTTTGCAGATTTTTAGATGATTGTGGTGCATTATAGATTCCAACGTAGCATAAAAATTTACTTTAATTGTCAGATTACAAATGAGTTGCGAAATCAAGGTCTTGTTATTTATGGGCTTCCTAAAATCCCTGCGCTGGATAAACAAGTGACTTGGGCAGAAGCTCATGACGTGACTGTTCTGAATGGAGGTCTCCAGGTTTGTGTTTTCTACAGATGCTCTCTTACATTACCACAAAAAACCACACAGGCAACACTTGCAGATATGCACAAACCTGTGTTTCCTTCAGTAGTATTAACAAATTATTTGTTTGCATACATATTCAAGAAGGAAAATCACTTATTAAACATCGAGAACATTACCCTAAAGAGATCAACGGGAGATCTTTACTTTTTGTGTTTTAAATTGGCGTCTTTTGATTAGTTAGAAAATGAAAGATAAAATTGAATAACAATGATACTGATTGGCATTACAGAAAACACCAATTATGTCAACCAAGAATAATAAAGCCTTGAGAGTGGAGATCAAAATTAGAAGAAGAAAGGGCTTTAGTTTTAGGAAAGGAGTTCAAGAATAATCAAAGTCTAGGGTTTTTTTTTACTTTTTTACAATAGTACATTTTATTTATAAGAGTATGTCTAAAGGTCCTTAATTGCTATACTTGTGGATCTTATTCCTACTTTTCCTTTGTCGATGAATAAACTGTTACCAACTAACTCTTAGCATGCACCTACTGATACTATGATCGCAGAGCCCGTATTCCATTTGATAGGCAAGTTTTTCAACATACTGATACCCTAGAAAAAAGATCCATCTGAGGGCTATGTATTACTGTATCCTGGTAGGTTTTACAAATCTAATGCCACTGTAAGAATAAAACAGGTCACAGAAGGCACTTTTGTTTGACGGGCCGGGATATGAGAAAACCCTCATGCTTCTTAATTGACTTAGAGGTTTTAAGTGCTTTCATGTGGTATGGGAATCCTAAAGGCAGTCAAAGGAAGGATGATACCAGTGAATGCTGGAAATGAAGAAGACATGGTGTTTGGATATTCTCAATGGACATGCACAATGGAAAACATAGGAAAAGAACAGATAAACAAACGAGAGAATGAGTCTAGTCCTCAAAACTGCATGCTCTCCTAGTAGAATATGCAACTTGAAATAGAATTGGAATTGTGGTGGATTCTTTACCAACACCACCATATCAAGAATCGGATCTTAAAATAATCTTGGTGAAGTATTTTCTTTCATGATTCGTATGTCAGCTTGAACGTGAATGCTTTATTGATGCTAGTGATTTGTTTTTGTAAGGCCGAACTCTTACCTTGGTTAATCATATAGCAAGTGACTTTTCATTGTTAAATATAAACAGGAGTGGGACTTCTGGCTCAATGTGGGCTCTGAAGTGACAGTTCAGTACAACAGCTCAGATACAACGCAAGAGCTAATATTTGTAGTTGTAGAAGGTAAGCAGCAAACATTCATATTTTCTCCCAAGATATGGTGGCAATATGTTGAGCATTCTATTTATGGTCATGGATTCATTAGATATAGATAAAAGATGCTATCTGACCTAGTCCATGCTTTACATCTAATTGAAATGGATAGTTTCAAAAAAAACAAATCACATTCTCCCATGCATTTATTTGTGTACATTAAGACATTCTATTAGGATTAGCATTGAGGTTTACATAAGTTCATATTTCATTACTGTTGATTCTGTTAGTGTAGACTCAATACTTCGAGTCATGTAGAAATACAAAGTCGACTGTAGAGAATGTTTTATGTATCAGTTTTGTGAACTTTTAGAGCAGGCAAATATAGGTTAGCTTTTGTTCACATTACACATTTATTCATTCTTACACATACTCAAAAATATTCTTTTGTACACGTGTGAAAGCCTTGCAGAAAAAGTTGGTATATCTGCATTTTCAGCTAATGGTTCAAAATGTCCGCTGACATTTATTTAGCATGCTCCAACATGTGTTTATGAATTGCTTAATGTCATCGTAGTCGTTAATCTAAATAAGATTACAAAATAAGGCAAGATTAGCCAACATAAATGCAAGGCCTATGAAGTAACATACATTAGCTGGCACTCTGATAGGATCTCTGATGCCATTCTGTTATAAAATGTTGCCTTTTCAGAGGTGGAATATATCTTTCAAGTTTTAATTTGCATGGCTCTCTTTGTATTATAATATTTATTCCTATTACATCATTTATAGCTTTTCCCATTGTGATTCTATCAACAAAAGCTGCCTTTTGTTTCAGCATTTTATTTCCCTAATCCCATAACCCTTAAACGTATGCTTCACTTTCTGCAACTAGTGCCTTCTTTACATATAAATCAGATATTTGCGGTTGTACTTGAAGACCTTGTCCCCTGCATTCCCTTGGACTTTTTTTATATGCTAAATTTTTATAGATGCAACTCTTTAGGTGTGAATAGCTGTCAATATCTCTATAAACTCTCTTGTTCAAGCCTGTTTCATTCCTACCCATTGTTTTTATTGAATACATAGCGGCGTTACAATATAGCAATACCTGTGGTCGGGTGAAATAGTGCCTTTACATGGTGGATTAATTCTGTGGAATGAAGTTTACAGGGGAGGAGAAAATGCAAAAGTGGCTTAAAAATCCAAATAATATTGATATGGTATCTTCTTGGCAAGCTGTCCAAGGTTTGATTTTTAACTGATCTGTATCTCTAATGATGTTATGCTGTACATGTATTGTGTTTGTGATTTCATTTTTCTTCTGTAGTTAGGCACTGGAGACATTCAATATCGTGTGCAGATGGATCAAAAATACCTATTTTCTTTTTTGAATCCAAATTCTGAAAATGCAGAGGTATCAAATGTTCTCTCTGCTCTTTTTTCGTTCATTGCTGTAGAACTTGGATTAAAATGGCACATTTTTGCTGTAGGTTAGTGTGAATATTACTATTAGGGGCACATTACATGGTACAGATGATTACAAGTCTAAATGTACATCAACGACTTGTGAAGTATTTCTTGACTTTCTTGGCTCCGATGTGCTTCTCTTGACTACAGAAACCTTTCAGGTAAAGGTATTGATGGTAGTGCTCGCGCTCCAAACAAATTATCATTCATGGGTTCTTTTTAACAGTGAAATCCCCTTTGCCCCTTTGCATAGGCACATCCTTTGTAATGGACAGACATGAAATTCCCAACAGTGCATCTGTCATTTGCCTCTAATTAATATATATTGTTGACATGTAGTTTTTCTAATCATGTATTGAGGCATAAAGTCAATTTTTATTTCTGTGTGCAGGTAATTGAGCATAGAAATTCAGTCATACCTTCAAGGTTGCTGCAACAAGACAGTTATTTCTGGAGCGTTAATGTTACATTTGAACAAAGATGGGTGACTTACATGGCCTTCTGGGGTAAGAATTATAGTTTTCAATGTGTGACCATTTCATGTATGTATTTATAGCAAGCTAATACCAGGGTATATTTTGCAGGTGTAATGGGTTTGATCATGTTAATCATGTATATTTTTTGCAGACCATCGAGTCAGGAGATAGAAGTATCACGACGAAACCCTGAACCTTCTTTCGAAGGACCTACCATTCCTGTGGTTTTTGAAGAGGACAATAACGTGTCCAAATCTTTGCAATCAGAGGCCCTACCTGTTCTGTCAGCCGACTTGGATTTACAGGATCCTGAAGCTGTGGAAGATTTTATGTGTATAATATGTTTTGACCAACGAAGAAATTGCTTTTTTGATCCATGCGGGCACTGCGCTACTTGCTATTCATGCAGTATGAAGTGAGTTTTCAACCTTCTTCTTGGAGACCCATTCATTAATTTGTGATTTTCTGCTCATAGAGGGTGTCTGGTTCCCATTTGTGGCAATCAACTGGCTGCAATGTGCATTGTCTTGCGGAGGTCCATAAAGTTATTACCATTACATTTGAACTAGTAGTATGCTTTTGCAACTGATGACATGACTAGAGATTCCCTTTCTTCTATTACCTGTGATCTGGTTGTCAAAATCTGTGTTCTCTTGTGCAGTATGTTCTCTTTATCCATGCACAAAGTTATGTCTTGCCAATATTTTTAATTTGGGTTCTTATCGTACTATTATTGTGCATTCAAGCAGCAAATGGACCGTGATTCCTTTAGGGGAGGCTATATCTACCATTGTTGTCTATTTTTGAGATACCCGGTTGTTTATCAAACATTTCATTGCTGGTAAAACACATCCAGGAGTCGAACTAAGATAATCCTCTCAGCTGATCTTTAGAGACTAAAATGATCGTCTAGGATTAGGCTTGTGATTTCTTGTTAACATGTTGCTACTTTCCGCAAGGTGACCTCGATTGCATCACTGATACTGTCTTTGATTTGTTTCTGTTCTTCAGTATCCTAATTCGTTGTGTATATTTTGTGTTTACTCGGCATATTGGAGTGTTCAATAATTTTATTTTATTTTTGTAATTATGTAGCTCTGGAAAATTTTATTTTATTCCTTGTGATTATATTTAATCGTATGCTGTTCTCTTGTTCCAGGATTTTAAAAGACAAGAAGGCAACCTGTCCATTGTGTAGACAGCAAGTACGAGTTGTGAGGAAACTCTTCTTACGGTAAAACTAAGTGATCATTTACACTTCCATTCTTCAATGGCACACCTTTGTATAGTCCATTAGAATTTAACTGGCATTACATTGTTTCATGTATATTCATTCAATAAACGGCAGTGAAAGTACCACCATGTAGCTGCCAACCAGAGTGTATAAATATATTTTTTTAATGAGCTGGAATAGTTCCAATAGTTTGAAATGAATCTTGATCTCAAAATCTACTTCAAGTATGTCGAGGTAAATTTCTGGAGATGCCATGCCGTGTTGACACTGCAGAATGATGCATTTCCTTGATTCATGTGTGGAGCTTCAAGGATAAATGCATATGTTTTGGGTTCAGGCTAGTTCGTTCTTAGATCATTGAGCTCATGGTTTGGTTTTCAAAGCATCGAAAGTTAAAAAAAGAGTTCCAGTGGAGTGATCAGCGATTTCTTCATCAGAAGAGTACTGTCTGAATTGTCTTTCCCTAAACCATGTGAAGAAATTGTCCCCTACAAAGTTAAGTGAAAGGGGCACCAATCTCAAAATTCCCATGCAAATTACCCAAATAGATATGGACAGCATTTCCTGTGTTGTTTTTCATTGGCCTTTACCTTCCCTAGTGACTCCATTTTCATTCTTATAACAGACGTTGATTCATATCTTGCGAAAATTAAAATGTGGTTTGCTTGAACTTGAAGTTGGATTTCATATATTACGAATATAAAATGTTCAGTTCACTTGATCTTGAAGTTAATCTATAAATTATCACATTTTAATGCCTAGTAAAATTAGAAGTTACAAACTAATGCTTTGTTTTAAAAGTATGCTTCAATTAATTGATTGATAGTAAATTAATTAGTGTTAAAAATTACAAACTTCTATTAATCAAATATAGTAAGGGAATCGATTAGTAAACAGCAGTAAGTAGGAAGTAGTTAGTAAATAAAAGTAGGAGGATTAAGAATCGATGAACAATGAGTAAGTAGGATGCGATTAGTGAGAAAATCTAGTGAGAAGCAATTAGGAGATTAAAGTAGTGAATAATATTCATGAGTGGGAAGCAATTAGGAATAAAATCAATTAACGTTATACTAATGGAATTAATCGGGTGCTATTCTTTTAGTGGAAGATAAGGCCAGGTGTTAATTTTGTAATGTCTACTTGTAATAGGTGTTAAGATGTAATTTATAATAAAAAATTAGGCTTTTTTAGTAAATTTCCCTAAAATATAACATGTTAGAGTTAAATAAATGAAGGTAAAAATATGAGCAGTTCAATGTTTAACTTTGAAGCACACCAGTTTCTCAACGTTAAAAATCAACGTCTTTACAAAGCAGGATTTCATTGGTTCTCTTTATTACTTCCATGGCTAACAGCATCTTCAAAAATCAAGTGGTTATTATGTTCTGAGATATCTTGGCTTATGATATATTTGACACATAGAATATCTGCGAAGAAGCATTTCTTCATAGTTCACACAGCATTCAACATTAGTGGGCTATTTCACGGCTGTAAAAGAGATCCAAAGTTTTTCCTGGTATACGCCGTAGGAGCTCCCTGGGGAAAATCCTGAGGAGGGTCCAAGCAAGGTCAAGCGATTGGAAAATATCCCTGGTGTCATATGCTCCCTGGGTAACAAATTTGCGCTCAAACTTCTCCAAGAACTCCAGATATAGCTGTTCCATTACAAGGTACAAACAAGAGATGTTTTTCAGATGATTGATGTAAAGATTTTGATTTAAGAGGCGATATGCTAATCGTTTGCTTACAAGATCTTCTGATGATAAGGCTTCCTCTCCAACCACAGCCTTCATTGCTTGTACATCCTTCCCAATGGCATAGTTGGCATATAACTGGATTAAAAAATAAACATGATGATAGCATCAAAAACATGCCCAACTAAACGATCATAACATTTCTAGATGTTAAATTCTGAGCCTTGCAGTGAACTATACCAACCTGATTGGACACATCGGAATGGTCCCTTCTTGTCATTCCTTCACCGATAGCACTCTGCCAAAACATATACAAACTGATTAAAACTTGAATCAGCTTTGCTAAAGCATTAAAGGAAAATGTGTTTTTACACATACTTTCATCAAACGGGAGAGTGATGGAAGAACATTGATAGGTGGGTAGATCTGCAAAATAGGAGGACTTCTGCTTGAGAAAATGGGTATCGTTCAAACTCAATTTCATTTTATCTCATCTTACCTGTCTGTTGTGGAGCTGACGATCGATGTAGATTTGACCTTCGGTAATATATCCGGTCAGATCAGGAATAGGATGCGTTATATCTAAGAAAAAGCTCCGTTAGCAAAATAACATCTTAATTCAGCGGATATATAGGAAACAAAAGTTGTTTATTACCATCATTCGGCATTGTCAAAATTGGTATCTGTGTTATTGATCCTTTCCTTCCTTCAATTCGTCCTGCACGCTCATATATTGTTGCTAAATCGGTGTACATATAGCCAGGGTATCCACGACGTCCAGGCACTTCTTCACGTGCCGCAGAAACCTGCACTGTGAATGCGTAAGTCCAAAACAGGAGGTCTAAAATAACTGCACGATATGATGACGCCATACCTCACGCAATGCATCAGCATAAGAACTCATATCTGTGAGGATAACCAGGACATGCTTCCCACAGTCGTAAGCTAAATATTCAGCTGTTGTCAGTGCGATCCGAGGTGTAATAATGCGCTCAATTGTTGGATCGTTGGCCTGCGAAAATTATTAGCACATATTTTTGTAACCGCAGGTCCATTACCAGCACCAGTTTAACCACCGCATATAAACATTTATGTCGATTAAGACAGATTGGCATACTGCACATAATAAACAGGAGATACGTAATAAATTAACGGATAGCAAATATGAATCAATAATATTCCATACCAGATTCAAAAATAATGTAACACGTTCCATGGATCCATTCTCTTCAAAGTCCCTCTTAAAGAACTGGGCAGTTTCCATGTTTACTCCCATGGCAGCAAAAACTATAGCAAAGTTATCATCTAGACCATTCTGCAGACAAATACATAACTGTGAGGTAGGTCTATTTATGTAATGTACAAATGTGCAACTTGATTCTGCCTTTCTCATACCGACTCATGGTCTGCAGAGTGCTCAAGCCTTTTGACAAGACCTGCTTGTCGGCAAATTTGAGCTGCAATCTCATTATGAGGTAGACCTGCTGCTGAAAAAAGGGGGATTTTCTGGCCACGGGCAATTGAATTCATGACATCAATCGTGGAGATACCAGTTTGGATCATTTCTTCTGGGTAAGTTCGTTCACTAGGATTGATAGAACTACCTGCAGATTCAAAAGATAGGTTTTATCAATTTCAGCATATATTACTATAAACAAACTTCATTCTATTAAACTACTGGATATCCCTTATTCATTTTCTAAAGTGTGCATTAGACACCATGGTAAACTTGGCGGAAATGACAAAATGCCACTACGGATAGCATATGAGGTAATTTACCACATCAAAAAATTGTGCCGAAGCAGGGTAGGTAGATGAAGGAAGTACAATCATTACAACTCATTTGTACCAAACTGTTAGACGCCTGACCTTAGCAAGTGAGTGCATACATTTGAAGGAGAAAAAACTAAAATGTTATCAAGCTAACAATCCTTGCACTTCAGACAGAAAAGAGACATGGAGTCAAAATAGGTACAGGATAGGATCAATATGGTCTGCAAGCACGCAGTTTCTGAGAGAATAATAATTCATCATCCTTAATCCTTGTCATCATCCTAGAGCTAGTAATTGTAAGGATGAAAAAAACAGATATTACACAAGCCATCAATAGTCATCCAAATGTACAGACGGATGTATGCAGCCCATATGCAGCTTTGCAACATGAAGCATAACAACTCTCATATCGAGTTTCAAATAATTCAAACTTCAAGTATTTACCAGAGGAATCTTTGTTTCGTCTCACAGATAGTGAACAAGATAGAGAAACAGAAAAAACAAAACAAATGAAGACTAAACCACATCATATAATTGGTTCAATTCCCATACTTCTCGTTAATTTTATCTTTTAATCACAATGACATGTATTTCATAGTGCATACCTGAAATATCCAAGTATGCTTCAGGAAGAATTGGAGGACCATTATCGATTGGCTTTCCTGATCCATTGAAGATACGTCCAAGCATGTCCAAGGAGACTGGTGTTTTCAAAACCTGATATTTTTATGAACAAACCATGAAACACAGAGAGAGGTTGTGTAAACTTCCACTATTGACAGTTTTGGAGGCAGTGTAGACCTCTCCAGTAAATTGTATAGTCGTGTGCTTATTATCGATTCCTGCTGTTCCTTCAAAAACCTGAGTAAAATAAAGCGATCACTTACAATTCAACATTCAAGCAGCACATGCTCATCGTAACTAAGAATAATCTATTTTACTCACTTGCACCACGGCCCTCTCCCCATCGACCTCAAGGATTTGTCCTCTCCGTGTTGTACCATCAGAGAGGGTCAGATTGACGATTTCTTGATATTTTGGCCCCTTTGAGAACCAGAAAAACAGTATCAGAAGAATGGTCTCCATCAGAAAAGTTCTTACAGAAAGAATGTAGCAATAAACACATGATGGAACTTGTCGCAATGTAGTTTGATATGATTCTTAATTGGTCCCTTTCTCGAATCATACAAAATACATTATGATCATAAGAATACAGACTTGAAATATGCTGCCATGCAATATATCTCGAATTGTCTTCCAGCAGGGCTTTTGATAGGTCAATAGCATATAGAATGTACACAAACTAAGAGAATGATCGCAGTGAGGACAATTCGCTACGTCATATACAGTATGATTCTCAATTTAATAAATTTTCTTGGATCTGGCAGACTAGGAGTGCAAATTCACATATTTCAATTATGTTGTTTGAACCCTGATCCTGGACTCTATTCAAATATAATCTCTACGTTTATTGAGGTTGTGACTTGAGCAAACAGTAGCAAGTCATGCATGCAAAAAAAGCAACAAAATCTATCTATGTGTGTGTATATATATATATAGAGAGAGAGAGAAAGGGATAAAGAGAGATATAAAGATATATACATATACCCACCTTAACTTTATCGAGAATCACAAGTGGGCCTGCAACTCCTGATACAGTCCTGTACTCTGTTTTGATAAGACGAGAACGAATGAATTATCAACCCTGTGTGATGATAGCTTGATCATAAACGGATGATAAATAATGTGTGATAAAAATGTGAGGATACACTAATTGTAGCTAGTCTGTCGCTATAGAATCATAACAAAATACTCTCTAACAATATGATAAGAACAAGGTGCGGAATCCTAATGAAGAACTGACACATGGTTCAGCATGGAACTACAGCCATACCCCGATTTCACCAGCACCAAAACATAACCACATTCCGGATCCATGATTACAAGAAAGCAATCGGAAGTGCCAAAAAAAAGGAATTTTATATGGAGAAATAAGATGCATTATATCACGTGGAAA
Organism: Azolla pinnata; assembly: GCA_037176905.1. Classification (NCBI taxonomy): domain Eukaryota; kingdom Viridiplantae; phylum Streptophyta; class Polypodiopsida; order Salviniales; family Salviniaceae; genus Azolla; species Azolla pinnata. The sequence goes on from JBBBWG010001704.1 coordinate 34,270, forward strand.
GGAGATGAGAGCATACCAAGCAAAGGCTGGCACTCATAATCCTCTGATACCTGTCCTTTGGCAACCATCGTAAAAGCGAGAGTTTCAAGTGGGTGGATCCCTCGAGCAGCTGCGATGGGCAAAACGGGAGGAGCGGAGTAAAACAACGCGCATCGGAGATCCGGGAGATGAAGATCAACAACAACAGTTCTTCGAACACAAGAAAAGGCTAGATTTGTGCGGACCTTGGGCAATGCCGATGCATAAAGAGAGAGAGAGAGAGAGGCTTGGGAAGGAGGGAGAGATCATACCTGTCAGGGATCCTTTCTCTGCTCTTTCCTGCAACAAGATCCGAAGTCAAGAGCCGGAAATGAGGAATTGAAGGAATTCTCTCTCTCTCTCTCTCTCTCTCTCTCTCTCTCTCTCTCTCTCTCTGTATGTATGTATGGATGTATGTGCGTGTATGCATGCATGCATGCATACACGCACATACACCCATGCATACATACATGCGTGCATGCATGCGTGCATGTATGTATGCATGCATGTGTATGTGCGTATGTATATATGTGCGTGCATGTATGTATGCATGCATGCATGCATGTGTATG
>JBBBWG010001715.1:2279-34849 GCA_037176905.1 Azolla pinnata
TGCCAAATAAGATTAAGTGGGTCTTATTCAGCAGAATCTGAAGCAGTGTGCTTCATTTCATGGCATTGTATGGTACAAATTTGGGTTTTCTTAATTAACTCCTTTTGATTGCCAAATAAGATTAAGTGGGTCTTATTCAGCAGAATCTGAAGCAGTGTGCTTCATTTCATGGCATTGTATGGTACAGATTTGGGTTTTCTTAATTAACTCCTTTTGATTGCCAAATAAGATTAAGTGGGTCTTATTCAGGAGAATCTGAAGCAGTATGCTTCATTTCATGGAATTGTATGGTGCAGATTTGGGCCTAAAAACTGTAAACAGGAAGATGGGATTTGCTTTGTAATAAAAACCGCGAAATTAAAGGACGATTTGATGATTCACAGCCAGATCAATTCTGTTTTAGGTATCAATGGATCGAGCATCCCAAAGCTGTGATTTGTAGTGGTCCTAAATAAAACCCTAATCCGTTTCTTCAATGGTCAGAAAAGCTTAGGGGCTTAAGAGCTGCAGAAACCCTAAAAACCTTGACCAACTCCCATTTGTTCATTCATCAGATAATGGTGTGAGCTTTTGCAATGTGATGATGTCGGAGCAGGGGAGTAGAGCTTCATTGATATGCAAACGTGAGCATTTTTAGGGTTAAACCCTAATTCCCAGTTGATGGGCACAAACCCTAATTCCCATTTAATGGGCACAAGCTAAACCCTAATCACTCGTTAATGGGCACAATCTAAACCTTACTTCGTAGTTAATGGGTCAAATCTAAACCTTGATCCCTAGTTAATGGGCACACTCTAAACCCTAAGTCTTAGTTAACGGCCCCAATCTAAACCCTAATCCCTAGTTAATGGGCCCAATTAAAAACCCTAATCCCTAGTTAATGGGCCCAATCTAAACCCTAAGTCTTAGTTAACAGGCCCAATCTAAACCTTAATCCCTAGTTAATGGGCCCAATTTAAAAGCCTAATCCCTAGTTAATGGGCCCAATCTAAACCCTAATCCCTAGTTAATGGGCACAATCTAAACCCCCTAATCCCCAGTTAATGGGCACAATCTCCACCCTAATCCCTAGTTAAGGAGCACAATCTCCACCCTAATCCCTAGTTAATGGGCACAATCTATCCCAGCTCCCCACTATAATAACAAAATGCATTCTTCTGCTAACAATGGATCAAAATACTAGCCTTGTAAGAACTATACACAACATAATGATAGGGAAGATAGAGTTCCTAAAGGCTTTAGGGTTTAGAGTCTTAGGGTTTAGGGATAGGGTTTAGGGTTTATGTCCAAACTCTTCTGTGGACATGTTTCCCTCTTCTTCCACCTTCTTCTGTCGGGGCGTGGCATGATTGTCAGAGAAATCTGCAGGAATCCTTCCGCATCGATCCACCAGCATCCTCGATCCTTCCTCTCTGCGCCATCGCCATCGCCATCGCCATTATCGTTTTCATCATCATCATCATCATCATCGTCTTCTTCTTCTTCTTCTTCTTCTTCTTCTTCTTCTTCTTCCACTCCAGCCCTCGGTCCTTTGGACGAGCTATGGCGAGAAGCCGTACTTCCACCGCCGCCCACAGCCCTGAAAGCAGAGAGATCTTTCTTAGTCTCCCTCCTTCGACGGTCTGTGCACAGACGGTCTCTCTTAGATGGGAAGAAAGCTCATTCTCACATCGTAAGGCAAGGGTTAGAGCGAGACCTCCCCCTCAGCAATCTTCTCCTTCAAATGTATGGCAACTGTGGGGCTCTGCATGAAGCTGAGAGATTCTTCCAACAGATGGAACAGAGAGATTTGTATTCATGGAGGTTCCTAATTAGAGCTTATGTAAAGAATGGACATAATGACAACGCGTTGCTTTTCTTCTTCAGAATGGTTGGCCATGGCCTCTTCCCTGACAACCCGGCGATCTGTGCGATAATCTCTGCATGTGATGGAAATCAAGGCATCTATATATGCAGAGTTATTCATACATTTCTGATCGAATGCGTACTGAAACCATCCATATCTGTCTATACATCGCTCTTAACCATGTACGGGAAGTATGGTTATCTTGTCGATGCAAATTCTGTATTCTCACACCTTGTCGAGCGAGATGTTGTCTGCTGGAATGCCATGATTTCCTCATATGTCTCGAAAGAAGAGAATATGAACGCGATTGGCGTTTTTTATGATATGAATGTGGAAGGAATGCAACCCGATAGGTCGAGCTTTCTGAGTGTATTGACTGCATGTGCGGGTCAGAAGGCACTAACTCATGGTATGCTGGTTCATGTTTGTGTTATTGAAGGATGTTGTGAAGTAGATGTGGGTGTGGCAAATGCTCTGGTGAATATGTATGGGAATTGTGATAGCTTGGATGAAGCGCGAAGTGTGTTCGACAAAATATCGGGCATGGATGTCGTCTCATGGAATGCGATGATAGCTGGATTCGTGAGAAATGGTCAAGAAAAGGATGCTCTCTCATTGTTTGGAATGATGCAGATGAATGGTGTGGAACCGAGTAATGTGACTTTCATCGCTGTCTTATCTGGTTGTTCCAGCGCGTTGGCCCTCGAGCAAGGCCAAATGATCCATCACTTCATCATTTGCAATGGGTGCGATGGAGATATCGTAATGGAAAATTCTCTTGTAAGTATGTATGGTAAGTGTGGAGGGGTTGATGATGCCAAGATAGTCTTTGACAGATCTAATGGCCGTGATAGGGTATCCTGGACTGCTATGCTGACAGCATATATACAAAGTGGCCATGGAGATCGTGCGCTGGCACTCTTTGATCAGATGCAACATGAAGGCTTGGTTCCAGATAGGGTCACATTTATCAGTCTAACTATGGCATTTACCTCTGAGCCACTGCTGTGTAGAGGTAAGCAAACCCATGCTCGCATATTAGGCTGTGGCTTCATAAATGATCTCTCTCTAGAGAATGGTTTAGTTACAATGTACGGGAAATGCGGGAGCGTGCAGTATGCGAAAATCGCATTTCGGAAGATGAGAAGAAGAGACCTGTTATCGTGGAATGCTGTAATTTCGGCTTGTGTTCAGAACGAGGTGTCGGATGATGCTCTCAAGCTTGTGAATAAAATGGTGCAAGAAGGAATATTTCCTGATAAGTTTCTTTGTTCGAGCATAATGTCTGCATGTGCTAGTGCAGGAGCTCAAGAAAGAGGGAAAGAACTACATTCCTTTGCTGTGATGAATGGATATGAATTAGACCAGGCTGTGGGGAATGCCACGATCAACATGTATGCGAAGTTTGGGAGCCTAGCAGATGCTTACCGGATCTTTCAAAGAATGTCGAAGCAAGATATCGTGTCATGGAGCGCCATCATCGCAGCTTACGCTCAGCATGGTTGTGGGCAGTATGCAGTGGATCTATATAACAGAATGTTGGATGAGGGTGTTTCCACCGATAAAGTATCTCTGATTCACCTCCTATCTGCATGTAGCCATGATGGGCTTGTCGATGAAGCATTGAGACACTTTACGTCAGTCATGCGGGAGGATTGTGGGATTATCATCATCGACCATTTCAATTGTATGGTAGATCTTCTTGGACGAGCTGGCAGGCTAGACGAGGCTGAAAAGTTGCTATTGCAATTGCCATTCAGATACTCTGCTGTAGCATGGACTACGTTGCTCGGTGCTTGTAGAAGTCTGGTTGATTTGGCGAGGGGAGAGAAGGCTGCAAACCGTGTATTTGAGCTCGATCCAGAAGCCACAGCTCCATATGTTACTCTGTCCAATCTGTATTTCTCAGCTGGGAGAGTTGATGATGCCCTGAATGTGATAAGGAGGATGAGAGACAAGGGTCTGGTGAAGCACACCGATGGTATTCATTTCGAGGTCCTAGGTGAAACAGTGAGAAAAGGGTGAAATTCTATACCTGAGATCCTATTTGGACCTTCAACAGCAAAGAACTGGATCCGTAAACAGCAGAAGCAAATAAGGATTTCTATCAATCATCGAATATAATCAACTTGGGAGATATTCTTTCAACATGCTCTGGATTATGAAACAAAATCTGTTCTGAGATTATGATACAAAAGGATGATCACAGAGAAAGTGGTTCGTGATTGCTCGGAACCGGAAGGGCGTAGAATCGACTGTTCACATGACAACTGAATTGCAACTGTTCATGTAAAACATCCAAAATAAGGAATTGCTTAGAGCCATTGTAAACTGTCTCCATACATTGTAAGGAATTGCTTAGGAATTTCAGACCTGGTTGTGTATCTTAATACTGCTGCTTATTCACTTTTTTACCTCACCGTGCTAGCATTGTGATCGACATTAATGCATCCTTTGCATCAATTACATATCTCTACACATTTGATTGTGCAAATATTTTTTTCGAGAGGAATTACAAAATGAAAGATCACATGTCCTCGTGACACGGGCTCAAGCATAAATCGCGGAATACTATTCCATATGCTTGCGAATAATGTTCTGACTGAGAAAGCACAAGAAGTAGCTGCTGAATTCATACAAATCTGGAAGAGCAACTCAGATGATACTGCCGGGTAATTTAAAACAGATCAATGTAACATTTCTTTCAGGTATAGCTGCAATAACAAGAATGAACCGAACCTACGACGAAGACATAGATATGACAGTGATGCTCTCACACGAGAGCCCATATAACTGTGCAAAAATTATACACTGCTAGAACAAAATACTATACAACAACATCTGTAAGTTCAGTATGATATGTTTTGACAAAGTATAAAGCATCATAATACATGATAAAAACAAGCAGAATGTCAAGTTGAAAGCTCAACAGTGCTATCAAATGTTAAACATAATTTATAAATTAGCTCCAGATTAGTATATTCATGAAGTATCCTATATAGATATATATATATAAGATGGACTTTCAAAAAGTAACCAAAGAGCATCTGCACACCTAAGGCTCCCTCAAACTTCTGAGGTCCTAAGCCTTGCTTCAAAAAAACAAGAAATGATCTCCTTACTAACAACATATCCATAAAAGCTTTATTTTTGTGCATTTAACATAGTTCTCTCTCTCTATATCTATAGAGCGAGCAGCATTCTCGAATCTGAGTTTTCTTGCATATGGAACATCCAATTGCAAAGCATATATCATCCATTCGACCTCCAAGCTTAGAAGATCTCACGAAAACCCAGCAGCGTAACAAACTCTGTGATTGCTCTGTAACAATTTGCCTCTTCAGCTTCACCATTCATTTATACATTACAGCCAAAGTTCCTCTGGATTCCTTTAGTTCATCATTGTTGAAAGCACCAGGTGCTGAACGAAGCTGGCACGCGAAGTTGCTTGCTTTAGCTTCTGTTCTCGCTCTTCCGCTGACAATACTTCAAGGCTGGAACACACAAGGGCCAGTTAAATTCTAATTGTCTTTCCCTCTCTCTTTCTCTGGGATAGAAATAAAACAAATGGATCTATAAAGAACCATAATAGCCCAGATTTTTACACTTCCAACATAAAAAGATGTAAAAACGAACAGCCTGACTTGAATAAGAAAACATACACAACCATGCTTGATGGCATGGCATTTGCTATTCTCATGGTATGGCCGTATATCACTATAATCTCCAAGTTCCAAATCAACTGATCAGGAAAGAACCAAATTTATCATCAAGATCCTAAATTTTCACCTATTTTACCCAGTATCCCTTCTCAAATAAATATAAGCGGTATTTGCACAATGCCTGTTCAAATCATCCTCCTACTCTCAACTATATGTGCTATCTGAGTACATAGCCAAGATTCTCAAAATTTCCCCAGAGTAATAATCCAGTAATCCTCAGCCCTTGGCAAATAAAATCGCTTGCCCCTAATCTGAACAGCATTATAATGCAATGCCACAATTTCCTAAGAAAAACCAAACAAGATAGATATATTACTTTTGCTTCAAGCTAGGTTTTGCTGGCATTGGTGTTGGTGGAGAACTTGGTAGACTTTCATCAACATAATGAGTTTGCTTTGAAACATCTTCAGCATCAGTCATTGGGAAACTCAATGCAAGTGCAGATAAAAGCGAATCGGGAACATTACTCAATGAGGTTCCACGGCTTCTAAAAGCACTGCTATTTAGGATAGTCTGCAGGTGTGCCTCTCTGTATTCCTTTCCGAGCAAAGAAAGGGTTGAACCAGTGGGCAATCCAGCCTTCCTAAATCTGCGCCTTCGCTGTATGTAAACTTATAGTTAAGGAGCATCCCAAAATAGGCTAAAATTTCAATTCCATGAATGCAACGTTATAGCACATATTATAACAGCCAGAATAATAGGATATTTTAAACAAATGTCCATGCTGATGGGTAATGTGTCCAACTATGTCCTTTGCTACTTTTGCTGAACATACAGGGCAGATCTGCAAATGAAGGAAACCATTACATGATATAACATTGAGGCAAACTGCTTCTTAAAAAGAAGCATTAGTGTTATCCACCAAGGGGAATCATTCATAACCTCTTGCTATTTAGTTTAATTAAGAAACGTGATAATTTTACCAATAACTAATTAAATAATACACATTAATTAGCTAAAGAATATGGAAAACATATTCTACAATAACATGAATTTTGAAACTTTAGTACTTAGCGTAAGTTCTTTGCTTAGAACAGTGTGTTAAAGAGAAATTTAAGCCTTAACAAAATTGAGGGATGTATGGAAGAGCCCAAACATGGCTTTTTTACGATCTTTATAATGACCTTAAGCCCTTTTCATTGGGTTTTGTCTCCTGGCCTCTCAGGTGCTCTTCTCCTTGAGCATACACTTTCCTCTAAGTTAATGATACCTATGTTCATCCACGGCAAGGCAGTTACTTGGAATAATCATGTACAAATATTTGAGTTCCATATGGTTCTACACCCATTGACATGAACATTCGATTTAACCAGTTGAAGGATGGCATTGCCTTTTTCTCTATGTTTCTGAAGGCTTCATTCAGATTGCTAATCACTATGAGCTCAGAGCAAGTTTCACACGGGAATGGGTAGAGCAAGGGGACAATGATGATGGGAAGCAAGGCCTCTAAGGCCAAGGGAACAAAGAACAGAATTTGAAGGTTCACAGTGAGCAAGTATGGAGATGGGGGCACTAAGATAACCATTATCCGTGGCATGACCCCAATCAAATTGTACACATTTTTCACCAGTATTGTATATAAGAAACTATGTTGGCTGATTTGGAGCCTTAATGTGTATGTGGAGCATTATATCATGCATATCAAGTACATAAGACATGGAATTTATAACAAGTTTTGATGTGTTTACACCTTAACATAGGGATTACCGTATCAGATCATGGAAGGACACACAGAAAAAACCCTTTGCGAATTTCAAGAGTTCAAGGAAAATCATACAGTGAACAAAAATTCATCCTCTTCATAGCTCAGTATCCAAAAGATGCATGGCTCAATAGCTGAAGATTACACTCCAGAAGTATAAATGTAGTTGTGCTTTGTATGATGATTCGTGTAGTCCCATTCACGAATTTATGCAAACGGAAGCATGGTAAAAGAGGGTCATGAATTTTCAGCATATTTGTGATGTATCAGGAAACGTTGAGCACATGGAAATGAATAGTCAAAATATGACGTCAATTCTTGACATTCACGGAATCTACCAAACAAAATGGATACAAATGAAAGAGTGTTGGATGTGACGCAAAACGAACTTATTGAAACTCACCACTCCTTTAGACTCAAATAAGTGTTCATCTTCCAAGTGCGTACAGAGGGATGATATGTCGAAATCTTCATCACAAAAGGGGCAGGAGAATTCTGGTCTGATCTCTTCTTCTCCTTCATAATCCTCTGCATTCAATCGATCTGCAATATTGTGTACACATCAGAGAAAAGGCGAACCACATCAGAGAACAGAATTTTAAACAAAAGCTTGGCCCAGAGAGAAGCTTTTCTAAAACCAGAGAGATCATTGAAGAAACATAACACGCAAATTTGCCATTTTCTTGCATACAGAGAGCAGAAATGAGAGAATGGCCACTTCGTCTTTCTCGTCTTACCCCATTGTTGTTGAAGAGCATGATGACGCTTTGCTGCAGAGATTCGAGCCGCCCACATGTCTGAATCCATAATTCCTTATTCTGCTTGCTGTCGCCTCCTCTTCTGCCGGTATCAAGCGCGCGCCAAAACCGAGGGGCACAAAGAGCGGAAGAGAACTCCCGGTTTCTAGCCAGAGCCCGAAGCAATCCAAGGGCTGAATTCTGCCTCCCGAGCGAGACCAGGAGGAGGAGAATGGAGAAGAAAACCCTGTGGGCAGCGTCTTCGTTCGTTCCTCCGCTTTATTTGCCTGTCTTTTCCTTTCTGTTGGCGACGGCGAGATCAAAAAGCGGGAGGAGGGCAAAGAGCAGGAGAGCTGCGGGGAAGTCAAGAAGATGGATATGGCAGCGAAGCTTTTCCTTTCTCTGCACCTCGCAGAGAGAGAGAGAGAGAGAGAGAGAGAGAGATAGAGAGAGAGAGAGAAGAAGAAGAAGAAGAAGAAGAAGAAGGGTAAACGCGACAGAGAAGGTGTGCCGAAGCTCGTAGGCTCGGGAAGCTCATAGGTTCGGGGAAATGCCGAGCCTGAGGTTCGGGATTCCGAACCTAAATCCTAGTCATATAAAAACACATACAAAAATGACCATACATTATCCGTTGCAAAGAAGAAGGAGCTCTGAAAAACAACAAACAAGAAGATAGAAATTTAAAAGAAAAGGATTGTCAGAACATATACTCTGTGTATATATCTATCTATGTATGTATGTATGTAGAATAGATAGATATCTGTATCTAGTATTTGCATATGTATATATACGTGTACACGTATTGTATTCATTATCCGCTGCAAAGAAGAAGGAGCTCTGAAAAAAAACAAACAGAAGATAGAAATTTAAAAGAAAAGGATTGCCAGAACATATACTCTGTATATATATGTATGTATGTATGTATGTATGTATGTAGAATAGATAGATATCTATATCTAGTATCTACATATGTATATATACGTGTACACATATTGTATTCATTATCCGCTGCAAAGAAGGAGCTTTGAAAAAAAACAAACAGAAGATAGAAATTTAAAAGAAAAGGATTGTCATAACATATACTCTGTATATATATGTATATATATATATGTATGTATGTATGTAGATAGATAGATATCTGTATCTAGTATCTACATATGTATATATACGTGTACACATATTGTATTCATTATCCGTTGCAAAGAAGGAGCTCTGAAAAAAACAAACAGAAGACAGAAATTTAAAAGAAAAGGATTGTCAGAACATATACTCTGTATATATATATATATATGTAGATAGATAGATATCTGTATCTAGTATCTGCATATGTATATATACGTGTACATGTATTGTATTCGGACCGTATGTACATCGATCGGCTGACGTATAGGCTTTGAGGTGGAAGATGGCGTTGTCGAAGTGGTATAGGGATGAGTAGCTCAGGTGACACGAGTAGAAGATATCAGAAACGATGATACTTGTATTAGAAAGAGGGCTTTATACTTCTTCTTCAGTGGGAGTCCTACTTTGATCATCGGAGCGAGAGCTGTTTCCGATTTCGAGGCTCGATTCAGGCAGTTGCTTCGCGAGATGCCTCTTCTTTCTCCGACACGATACGGAAAAACGATGTATCTGTTCGCCGATCTGCCGATGCCGGAGCAAGAGCTGTGCCCCGATGAAGCTCGATTTCGGGGATGTGTTGCTTCGGGCACTGCCTCTCATGAGAGGCCTCTTCTCCAATGTGATACGGAAACCTTGATATGTTCTCTCCGATCTGCTAACATTGAAGCGAGAGGGATGTGCTCGATGAGGCTCGACTTCGTCATCAACAACTACCTCTTCTCCAATCTAATACAGAATTCTCATTTGCTCTTATAAGATCGAACGGGTGCTAAAATTCAGTAACTGATGATAGGATGGATATTTTCCATGCATCTTCCTTCACATGTCTACATGATTCTGCCCATGATGCTATGGGAAAATGCCTTGTGGGCTAGAAAGACATGGAAGGAAAAAAAAAGAAAGAAAGAGACAGACACGGAGAAACTGCTTTCGGAAACGATGTTTGATCGTGCTCGAATCGTGGTGCTCGAGAAAAAAGAACTGGTGCTGCTTCTTGGTCGGCCAAAGGACTTGTAAAATAGCTGTAGCTTGCTCTTGCAACACCATGATCCATGTCTGATCATGCTCATCAGCTCTCTTTCTTCTGATCAAACTGCTAATCTCATGGATTCCGTGCTCAAGGTTTTAGGGTTTTCACAGGACTACGGATTTACGCTTAACTTCTCTGCAAGCACCCTCCTTGTGAAATTGCTAAGCTCTGCATGAATGTGCCTGTGTCAAAGCTGATCCTCCTTCATATAGCTCAAGAATCGATCTTCCTTAATCAAGCCTTCTGATTCAAAAAAATACAAAAGACATACATGCATACATACAAACATATAGATAGATAGATAAAGATAGATATACTCAATTGGAAGAATAACACACAAAAAAAAAACCTATTCAAATTTTGTGTTTCCATCTATACATCAGAAAAAATTATGGCCACAAATCACATTGCTAGATAATACTCTTTCTTTACAAAAACCATGGCCACAGATCACTGGCCACTAATACTCTTTCTTTGCAAAAATTATGGCCACAAATCACTGGCTAGTCAAGAACACACACACAGACCACATGCATCTTTCAACTGAAAAGCTGCCATCAAAATGCTTGTGTTAAAACCTTAGCAAAGACTACACAACTCACACGATTGTTATCTTCCGAAAAATCTGTTTTGCATCAAGCGTTTCTTCGTGTAAGACTTTAGCTCAAAGCACAGGACTGCGATATTGGTCAACGAATGAAACGCATATTATTTCATCACCGTATCGTCATCAAACGATACGTCTCTCGTTAGGGTCTCAAAGATTTCAAGCTGAATACATGATTAAGGTCGACAACAAACTTGCACAGAGAACAAGTCTTGTCTGGACTAAAGAGCAGATATAACCACCATATACTCTATTCAGAATAAAAATACTTGCGTATTCTTTTAGACTTTTAGATAAGTTTTTATTTGATATACCCCATAATATGTGCTCATTCTGTTTTCCAAAACGCTGCTGCTTTTAAATCATCTTCTTCCATTTGTTTACCATTCATTTCATGGTCATAAGAGACTCTCTTTTCCCCTCCAAACGAAGTGTGCAGTTTTGTCTTGTCAAAAAGCTCTTCCATCAACTTAATGCTCTCTGAATTCGAGCACACAAACTTCACTTTTTCGTAAGTCTTTGGGTCAAGGAAATGTTTCACCACCTATCAAAACAAACAGTTGCCAATGTAAACAATTCTTTGTACACCTATGTCTGCCACCTACAAGTATGTCATTGTAGAACGGTAAATGTAAGTATGTATGTATGTATGTGTATGTAAGTATGTAGTATGTGTATGTGTATACATATGTATGCATACACACACCCAGAAAATCTGTGTATGAGTACATTTTAATGCATTTGCCGATGTTAATATATGCATTGCATGCATCTACAAGCTATGTTAGACTTGAGTTGCATTAACACATATATACCCTCTTCCAAGATGTCAATGCCATACCTTCCAAAAAGCTTGAAAAATCCTGGGCGGATTGTAAAGGATTGCATATGCAAGCCTCTCTGGGTAGTGGTTTTGTAATACATTTGTGGTTTCATACGTTAATTTCACTGATACAGCTGTGGTAAATGACCATCCTGTAAAATCGATTAACCAGACCATTTGCTCTTGATCAGGAGGCAAGTTCATAACTGCATTCTCCATTAAGTAAACCAAGTGCCGGATTTGACCCTCAGAACATTTAGTATTCTGAATACCGACAATAAAAAAGAAACAAACACAAGTGCTCTTAGTTAAATTTTATTGAGGATAACCGGCATTTACAAGTCCATTTCTTCATAAACCTTCCAGAATAATCCCAAGTATCAGTTTATTTTAGCAAATCTCCTTGTCCAAAACCAGAATAAATGCTGATTTGCAGAACAAAAAAATATTTGCTAGTGGTATTTATGTTTCCTTCAATCCCTTCTCATATTTTTCATAGAATTCAATCAAGGATTATTCAAAGAAACCGTGAAAACAGAGAGCTTTTTCCTAGTTATATATAATTCCTGTCTTACCTGGTTAGCTGGTACTAGCACCAAAACCGTTCTTCCTTGCTTATCGAAAAAATCAGCTCGGTAAACCTTCCCTGTTTCGCCTTCAATCGCTACATCTTTCTACATAATGCACGTTGCTTAAATACGTGAGTGTATGCTGTTTTCTTCCTTTCCAGGTGACATGACAATGCTATATAAAACCTGAAAAGGAAAGAAAATAGACATACCCATCGGATCAGTTCAGGTTTGTATGATGCTCTCCAGGCAAGAGAATGCTCGATCATCTTCTTAGCCTTCTGCACATCCCAATTCCGAGCTCGAAGGTAGCGGCTCAAGCACGCATCCGAACAATACTTTCGTCCATTATGACTCAATGCTTCTTCAGAGATGCATAACCTCAGTTCATTGACCTTTCGAATTGTGGAAAAAAGGTTCATAATGATGTTCTAAAACCCCAAAAGTTTAAGAATCCATATAGTAGGTGCAAACATAAGGAAAAAAAATCCCTAATCTTCATCATTACCTTATGCTGCTTCTCTTCGACAGTGTAGACATCCACTTCATGGATGTCATGATGGTTACGACGGAACATTGTGACTTCTCCAGTTTGGAACTGCCCATTTCAAAACGTTTATTGGGTTGTTAGGCTTGAGGATGTGCAGTTACATACAGTAATTTTCTTTTCCCAATACCATATATTAGTGCATTTGCTGATTAACAGAATTATCATCAAATTTTATGCCCAAGAAGGTAAATTCTTTCTTCGGGCTCGGGCATTGTCAAAGAAATTCCAAACAGTGATTCTATATATGTTTACATTTGCTGACTAACAGAATCCTATCATACTCTGCCGGGAAATTCCAAGATTTCCTGCTTCATTTAACCGTGTTCTTTTTTTTCACTTTCAGAATAATTACACCTTAGTTCGACATGTTCCATCTTAGACCAAGACTATGGGATCGCATTTTCAGTCTACTTCCCAATTTGTGAAATCCGATTTACTCTCTGCAATACTTTGTTATCGTGTATCAACTACCCACATACTGCAATGAACGTTTCTATCACATTGCTTCAAAATCAATCTTCCAGGATAACGACAGTTCAAATTGGCATGTTTCATGTTAGGGACAAATTATCAGATCACATTTCCAGATTTCTTCCCAATTTGTGGAATCGAATTTAATCTTAGGAAAACTTTATTATTGCAGCATTGATGTATTAAATACCCTAAATACTGCAAAGCAAGTTGCCTTCACATTGCTTTGAAGTTCGATCTTCTGGATAAACAATGCATCAGTTTGACATATTCCATCTTAAAGCAAGATTATGGGATCATATGGTCTCTCTCTTCCGGACTAACAACACCTTAGTTCCTTAAATGTCATCTTCGGGCAAACTTATGGGGTTACGTGCCTAGACTTTTTCCCGATTTTTGAAATCGGGTTTATTAGTCTTTGCGAAACTACGTTATATCAGCACCGGTGTATAAAGCATCCAAATACTGCAAAAGCAGATCAACTGTCCCGTGTAACCAAGGTAAAGGCTTTACTTGGTCTCGCATATATAGCTCATTGTGCTTCACCATGAAGACCATATTAAGTACAAATTTCTCAATGCCTGCTATATACATAGATCTAAACTAGAGCAGGTTGGAAGAAGAGCAAACCAAACCAATACATCTCGCCAAATATCATACGAACAAATACCTCCCCATCGAAACATCGGCTTTGCATCGAAGCCTGAGCCTCCAAAATTATGCCAGAAGCTTGAACGGGAAAGGACAGTCACAAAGCAACCCAACATGGGCAAATGGCCCACATTCATCCAAATAACGAAGTGAAAGCAGAACTGCGTTCAAATACAGACATGGCGGCGGTGGTGGTGGTGGTGATGGTGGTTATGGAGGAATCGACTACAAAACGCATCGTTTCCAAAAGTAATCCACAAGATCATACTAAAAACGGTAGGCCAAGGAAAGAAAGAAAGAAGAAAGGAAGGGGAGAAGGAAGGGTATTACCAGAGAAAAGAGGCAGGACGCAGATCAAAGGCCCTGAAAAAACAGAGAGAACGAGAGAGGAAGAAAGGCTTCATACCTTTCCCTTTCTATAGAGAGAGAGAGAGAGAGAGAGAGAGAGAGAGAGAGAGAGAAAGAGAGCTTTCTTCTTCTCTTGACATGTGGGCGAATATGCTTCTCTACCACCGGCTTCTATTGATAGATAAAAGATTTGTTGTATCTGCTTTAGCCCAATCTGTTTTAGCTGAACGATCGATCCATTTGCATCCACAAATCGATTTGTTTCCGCTGATAGACTGATTCGTCTGTGTCCACATCGATTCGTTTGTGACAATAGAGATCGATTTGTTTGCATAGATCGATATGTTTCTGCTGATAGATCGATCTGTTTGCGTCCGCAAATCCATCCATTTGCAACAATAGAGATCGATCTGTTTGGGTTCATAGATTGATCTGTTTTTGCACATGTTTGTGTCCGTGGAGCGATATGTTTGTGTAGATAGATCGTTACTGTCTTGTTGAGATTAGTTATGCCCCGTTTGACTAGGGCCCAATGCTCGAGAACTCTCTATTGGATTGAACAAATGTTGTAATCGATCAATGAGGAATCGCAAAGCTTTTCTGCTTTGCATGATTCATTTCCATTGATACATCGATCTGTTTGTGTCCATAAATCGAGTTGTTTGTGCCGTTAGATCGTTTATTGTCCTACTAAGGTTGGATATGACCTGCTCGGCTAGAACCCAATGTTCAAGTCCTTCTGAAACCTCAGAACCAGGTAGATGTCTTGCAAACGAAAGTCAAAGAAAACGGCTTTTGAACGCGCGATGGGGCACACCTATTTCAGTATACCTGAAAGTTGTGATGAATCGAGAAAGGAATCAGAATAGTTAAATGTGTCAAGGGTCCCAGAATTGGCAGTTGTTGCGCATCGAATGATGGCCACTTAGTTGCTCCTAAAAATGGCCGCAAGCAAAACGCTGACCAACTTTCTCGTCTAATCATAAGAAGAAAACAAAAGGCAAAGATTAATAACATCTCCTTCAATTGTTTTCTTTTGTATAAATGATCCGATTCTTTAATCCGCTCCAATGATCCATGCGCCAGTAGAGACGTGGATGGAGTTGCAACGATCGTGCTGAAAATGCATCAGCAAGAATATATGTATGTTTTCGAGCCTATTAGGATTGGCGCATCAAACTTCATTTGTCATTGAAGATGAGTGGTTTGGGATCATCGAAAGTTCAATGGCCTGGACCTACTATATGTATTTTAGCATCATATTCAACAACACGTGGGTCATACTCATGAACATATTGATTAATGAATTGAAAGCTATTTTTGTATGTTCTCTTTGATCCGGTTATTTCTATTTTGCTTTTAATCTATAAAATATGGGAGCATTGCCAAAGAAACGCTAACAAAATTATAAACTACATTTTAACACCTACTGAAACTCGAAATTGCAAATTAACGTCTAGCTCTAAAATTCAACGCTCAATCAATTGATTAACATCAGATCAATTAATTGTGAGGTCAATTAATATCAAATTAATCGATGTATTAACGCTCAATTAATATATTAACACCAAATTAACGTGCTAATCAATTAATTAAAATCTAAAATTACTAATAGAATATGTTAATAGAATATAGTAAAGCAATCTATAGGATCAATTAGCGAGGAGAGATTAAAAGTAAAATTAATTAACATTATACTAACGGAATTAATGGGGTGTTAATTGTTAGTAAAAAATGAACGTAGGCATTAATTTGTAATTTATGATTTAAGTAGCCATTAAAATGTAATTTATAATTTGTTTAGGCGTTTTTTTGGTAATTCTCCCTATGCATTTTTCTTTTCTATTATAATTTGCTTTTTTTATCAAGATTTATTCTATCGCATTGATTGATTTATTTTGTCGGATATTCGGTTACACTTAGAAATTCGTGCGACTGACCACACAAGTTAACAAAATCTCGTGCGACTGAGTAAGGGCTTAGGGTTTGGGGTTTAGGGGCTCAAGGTCCATGGTTTAGATTGTAGAATTTTAGGGTTCACGGTATAGGGTTTAGGGTTTTTAGTTTGTTCAGGGGTTTAGGGTTTAGGGTTTAGGGTTTAGGGTTTAGCAGCTCAAGATCCAGGGTTTAGGGGCTTAAGGTCCATGGCTTAGACCGTAGAATTTTAGGGTTCACATTACAGGGTTTAGGGTTTTTAGATGTTCAGGGGTTCAGGGTTTAGGATTTAGGATTTTAGGGTTTAGGCTTTAGCATCTCAAGATCCAAGGTGTAGGGGCTCGAGGTTCAAGGTGTAGGGTTTTAGGGTTTAGGGTTTAGGATTTTAGATTTAGGGTTTAGGATTTAGGTTTAGGTTTACAGGCTTAAGATCCAAGGTTTAGGGTTTTAGGCTTCAGGGTTTTAGGGTTTTAGGTTTAGGGTTTAGGGACTCGTGATGCATGCATTCACAATGTCACATGCCACACGAGCATGATATCTGGCACACTGGGGGATGTGATGCATGCATGCATACACACATACATACATACATGCACACATACATACATGCACACATACATACATACATGCTTGCATGCATGCATACAGACACGCACACATACATACATACATGCACATGGCATGGCATCACACTGCCATAACATGCCCGCACGCAAACCATGCCATGGCATGCATGGCAGCCCGTACGCAAACCATGCCATGGCGCAGCAGCATGACGCAGAGCATGTCATGCCATGCCATGGCTGCATAACCACGCACATACATGCATGCATACATACATACACAATGATAATGTTACATGAGCCAGCGTAATCCTGACATGACAGGGCATGGGGTGGGGGTGGCATGCCGCAGCAGCATCATGCATAGCATGCCATGGCATGGCATGGCATGCATAGCTGAAAAACTGCGCACATACATACATGCACGATGCACAATGTCACATGACCTACCGTATGCTGACATGTCATAGCGTGGCACGACACATCGCATGGAATATCATGACGTGGCATGACACATAGCATGTCATAACGTGGCATGGCATGACATGACACATAGCATGGCATGGCATGGCATGACAATGACACATAGCATGGCATGCCATGACGTGGCGATGACACATAGCATGGCATGGGATGGCATGGCATGGCATGGCTTGACGTGGAAGGAAAAACGTTCAGTTACATCCACTCCCTTCTTTGATTCTGCTCAAGGCGATGATTTCGATCGCCATCGCTGATTCCATTCTCTTCGGATCCCACATCTGGAACGCCTCCCTGATGATCTTTCCTCGCTGCAGTTGGTTCACTTCCTAACAAGGTAACCATCGCTCGAACCTTATCGTGATGTTCATTTTTCTATCGTGATGCTTCTTCTGATGGGAATCGTTTCCCGTTTCCCGTTTCCCGTTTCCGCATGCTGGTGGCGTTTTCTGCAGCTGCCATGAAGACGAATACGACGTCCAAAACGTAGATGTCGGTATCTAGATGATTGATCTTTCCACTCAACCTGTAGAATTTCAGACTCATCCTCCGTGACGGCAAGACACAGATGGATTGCCTCCGATCCAATCGGATGTTTTCTTGCGTGGTAATCAATCTCTTCACCATGCCCGTTTCTCTTTGATACGAATACCTTCTGACAATATAAATCGATGAATGTAGTACTGATACGTTCAGGGTATAGGGTCTAGGATTTCTTGCAGTCTCCGATGCTTTCTACAGTTAGTTTCTAGGGTTTCATGTAATGAAATGCTACGATTGATGATCCGAAAAGAGTTTAACTTGGATTGATTTCATTTTCCAACAAAGTTGTCATACTAATACGTAATCTGCTTCTTGGTTTACCATGATGTATGCTCGTTGATGATCCCTTTCCACTCGTTTGTACATGCTGATCTTTAACATCTATTTAATTCTAAAAGAATATGAGTAATACTGACGTCTTTCTGTTTATCGGCTTTTTATTATGTATAACATATGTTCGTGAATCTCCTGACGATATTCTTGCTTTAAATGCTCAGGCTCAAATGTATGGAACTCAGGCCAGATACTACGTTTTCAGTTGATTATGATGGAAACACCAATGGCACAATACTAGAAAAACTGAGCATCTTATTACTCCCTCTAGAATTAGAAAAACTGAGTAATTGGTATGACTTTTAGTTCATTTTGAGTTTATTTCGATGGACAACACTATTAGAAAAACCGAGCATTTCATTTCTCCCTCTAGAATTAGAGTTATTTGTATAACATTCTTGGTATGTTAGTGCATATATAAATAGTTTGTATGTATGTCCTAACACATATTTACACAGTTTTGTGGAATTAGTAGTCTGTTTCTTTTGGAAACACGCTTTTTTGTGAAAATCCAAATGAGGAAAAGTCGGACAAGGTTTAGGCTTATATATGGGACTAAATGTGCTTGTTTACATGTGGAAGTTCAAGATCTTTCCTTCAAGCCTTATCTCATGTATTTGCTGCGTAAGGTATGGTGCAGACACTATCTCAACCTTTCATTCACTATCTCATTTGGAACAAGATATTTTCCCGAATTATGATCCTGTAGTGATCTCATGCATTATCCTGAAGGTACAGGAGCATAGAGTATGTTGAATAAGTTATGGTGCAGAGACGGTGAAGGATGGGAAAAGATTTAACCTGTCTAGTAGTAGGTACTGGAGCATGTATGTGCTGAACAAGTTGCGGCACAGAGACAATGAAAGATGGAAAAAGTTGGACCTTTCAGGCATTATCTCATTCAGAGATAGATCTTTTTCCCGTTTCAATGTTAAAGTAATGCTGTCTGATTTGTTGGAGGTTCTGGAAGACAGTGAAGGATGGAAAAAGATTCAACCCGTTGAGTGTTATATACACTGTGCTACTATCAGATCCAACATAACAGAAAGTAGGAATAGTTTTTTCACAGATAAAGAGGTGTGAAGTCTGAAATCAAAGAGATCGCAAGAAATGGAAACTATAGATAAGACGTCTCGAGTTACAAGAATAGTAGACATGAAACTATGTTATTGTTTAAATTTGTAGATGGATTGAGTTATAAAGGAAACGATCTCATCTTTTTCAGCTGGAGAAATCTTACAATACAGATAAATCTCTGTCTATTTGTTTAAGACTCAGTTATGGGAGTGAACTTGGGGATAAGCCTTTATCTGCTTGCATAACATTGAATTTATTAGACCTTTGATTTTAGACTAAGGGCAGCTCATACATAATAAGTAAATCTGATATTTTTATACTCTAGTTGAAGAATCTCAAAGCCAAGAATCTCAAAGCCAATGCCACAAAATGATTTCTATGAACCTTTTCTTGTATTTGTGTATGCATATGCATATGTATGGGTGTATCTAATATCTCTGGTTCTGTATATTCCAGGAAGACTTCATAAGGAGAGATGTATGATGGAAGAGAAAAGAACCAGATCCCGCAGCAGATAGACCATACAGTGAAGTTATTCTCTCAAAAGGCAAAGTTGAAAGGCTGTCATGTTTACCTGTTGAGAATAGTGGTTCTGGAGAGGAAGCTAACCTCTCTTGGATTCAGTATAAAGAAGTCAAAAAAGTTCCCATATCCAAGTGTCAGGGTCTTGAAACTACAATGCAAATGAGTTATGCTGATTGTTCAGAGGCCGATCTCGAATGGTCATTCATAGCAGATCAGATTAAGGAAACAGTTTCGACTTCTGATGTTCTTGAAAGGTTGGACCAGAAGGAGAATAACGAGGGGACTCCCACCGATCCTAGCGAAGAGGATGTGGAAGAGGATGGTAGAATGAGTAAAGAAGATTATTCATCTACAACTAGCTCTTTCCTTTGCAGATCAAATGCTGAGGGATATTATATTGTTGAGTTAAAAAAACTAACTCAAGAATGTGCAAAGGGAATCCACCCTTATGGATTCTGTACCACATTCTCATCACAAAACAACAGTGTTTCATCGAATGTCATCCATACTGGTAAGGCATGCGTATCCATGGTTCCTGAGAAAGGTCATTCATCTGTTCAAAATTGTGATTTACCATCATTTCAGAGCAGACTCTTTTGGAAAGGAGCCTCGTCAATGTCAATATGTGATACCAAATCTCCTCAGCTAAAAAATGCAATTTCTTCCTTATCTGCAGATAGGTTTCTACTTGAGGCATACGTCTGTCGTAATGAACCATCTTCTGAAAAGCCTTTCATGCCGACTTCACCTACACTTTTGGCTACATCAGATCGAAAACAAATTTTCAATCATTCATTGAGGTATTTCTCAAAGACTTACCAACCTATCAGTTTTTTCTCCGCCATCAAATGCAAACGGGCAAGGTAGGCTTCCAATAGCATCTGGGTAGCTATTTGCATCAAACTAACGCAGTATGCTCTTTCCATTTGTGATTGTAATGACTTGAGTATTTACACAAATTTCCTGAAGTTTTCAAGATAATACAATTTCCTGCTGAACATTGTACTGAAAGAGGGCATTTTGAACATTTGAAAACTTCAGGATTTTCTGGTAGCTACACTACCAAGTTCTTTATTTTTTTACTTCATTCAGATTATATTTTAGGCTGGGCTTTGCTTAGGAGAATTTAGAACCTCTCAAATTAAGGCATAATGATGTATCGAGTAAAGATTACTCAGGTTGCTTCCTTTTTTCTCCATTCAGTTTTGATGAAAGGAAATCTACAAGTGCAGAACATGGCACTACCTCGAAGAGAGTATATGAAACGCTTGGTGAGGCTCTTTGTCTTTCACAAAGACGAGCAACAAAAGCAGAAAAAGCCGCATTGCAAGCACTATATGATCGAGAGAAAATCATCAATATTTTATTCAGAGAAGCATGGATATCTCATACGTATAAGCAATGGGTGAAAACATTGGAGTTCGAGAACACTTGGCTGAAGATGTGCTCTCAGAGTGTGGCCACTAGATGGATGCAGAAAAAGAGTCTCAATCCCTGTGATGAGCAACTGATGAGCAGTTCAAAGAAGGTTAGAAATGAAGAATCATGGAAGCCGAATCAACAGAGAACGGGATCAGATCAGAACAGTTTTTTGGGCATGACGATTGGAATTGCCTTTGCTTTTGGTTTAAGCTTTGCTAGTGCTGGCCTCATGATCGGTTGGAGTATGGGGCGGATCTTGCTTGCTTAGTGCCATCCCATTTACTCAGTAAATATGCTATCGCATCGTGCCTATTTGTATTGAAGGTTTTACACACGTTTCTGTACCAACTGTACATAGTTAGTCATGGAATGTGAAAGTGAAATGTTTCAGGAACAAATTGCTAATATAGTTGCTTTGTCAGGAGAAGGGGAAGCGAGCCATCAAATGTGCAAAGATTGATGTCTTTGGCAGGTAAAATACTCGATATAATCCGTCACTCACTGGTTACAGAAATTGTAAAGAGAGACATTTCATCATATTTCTATATTAAATGCTCCAGTTGCAGGTATTACCAACAGATTGGTTGGCCACTTAAGAGGTTCTAATTAATTAACTCAATTGAAGGTGTGTTCAGAGGCTGAATGCATGTACAGAATCGCCCATTTGGCACTTGATTATTATGCTTGGTTGTTTGATCCTTTGGCACTTCACTGTGTTAATTAAAAAGAAAACTCGATCAGATCCTTTTAAATCGATATATTCGATTTAAACTGTCGACCCCATTTATAGAAAACACGGTCTATATAGAACACTTAAAGAGTAGTTAACATACAATGTAATATACAATTTTAAGTAGATAAGAGATATGAACAGATACCTCATGGTCAAGCTTCTTCTCGTAGGCAATCATATATGCCTATGATTGACGCCTGATGAGGGAGCATTGGGGGGCAAATTATAATACAAATTCTTCCACACATATTTACAACTTTTGAGGTCGACAAATGGCTACAATGTCCCAAACTTTATGTCACGCTCGTGCCCCAAGAATGCGTGGGGTATCTCCCTTATGGCGGGGCTTCCTTGCTCGTGTCATATACGAGGATGATTCTTTATCCACATGTATATTCAATTTATCTCTGGTTGTGTTCTTGGCAAGAGTTCCGCTCGACCTCGAAGCTTTGCGCGACATGAAGATCTTATGGTTTACTCTACTCTTTCTTTTGTCGGCAATCCCTGCCAAAACAAATAGCTTTTGGGCAAGCTCATCGTTACCCAAGCTCTCCTCAACAAAGGCAGCCTCCTAGAAAACAACAAAAAAAAAAGGTCAGGATCAACAAGGAAAAGATTCAGTTCAATCGCCATGTTGGATTGAAGACCCGATCAGAACTACAACGATAACTTCATTGTCAAGTTAAGATTCTACCATTAGGGCAGCAGCATTTTCAGGGTCGATCCGAAGGGCCTTCCGTAAAAGCCTCTGTGATGCAACCAGGTTTCCCAATTTCCTCTCCATTTTTGCATAAGCCTGAGAACATCATTTACACAAATATACTTCTTAAATCCAAATACTACATGAGGCATACAAATAAGCCTCAAGTGGAGAACCATAGTTGAATCCGAGCTTTGATGAGACATACTTGAATGGACACTATACATGACTCGCCCAACTGAATACATTTTTCAAATAATTGCCGCGCTTCGTCATAATTTTCAGATGCGGCCTCCATGACTGCCCATGCCTACAGAGAGAACTCAAATTTAGATTTAGACAATCCAGAGCAGGCATGTGATTTGAACAGTGCATTTTGTCGAATGTCAGCACATCCTCGCCTTGACTATGTAGGACGTTTCTTGGTGATGGCAGATAGTACTAAGGGAGTGATGCATAATACATGATACCTAACGGAAAAAGATCAAGTGGGCAAGAGCCACAGAAATATCCACTTTAAATGATGGCGAAATTCCGGGATTCAGACAAGCACAACACAGGAAACTGAGGACACTCGAATCTCACCAGATCCTAAAAAGTGACCTTGGACAGAAGGAAACATTTCACTCTAGATAAAATGTTCAACAGAATGCACAGCCGTTTCATTGAAACAATACGTTCTAATGTTAGAATTAGGTTCAGAGTTATCCTCCTGCCAAACTAAATTTAGCTTATTTCTAGGTAATAGACATTGTTTTTAATATCACTGCAGACTAACCTGTAAAGAATGTAGATTTCCAGGATCTGCTTGAATACATCGACGAAACAATGACCTTGCCATTTCTTTGGAGTCCGGTGTGCCAATAAGTGCTTCTTTACATGCCCAAGCCTACAAAAACACAAAATGGCATTCTGAAAACATATAAATTGTAATGACCTAGAATGGGAAAATGGAAAGCAAATGTTTCTGAATGCTTTAGTAATGCAATGCAATATACCTGCAAAGTATAAATGTTATTGGGGTCAATCTCAAGCACCTTCTGAAAGAGTTGACGCATTTTCTGAGGTTTCCCTTGCCTACTTTCAAATAAAGCCCATGCCTTGGATACAGGAGATATAGCTTATCAGGATATCAAGATTTTATGTCTGAAATGTTTGGAAAAGATAGTTCAGTACACAATCCCTAAAAAGAATCCTTACATGCCAGCATTTTACATCCTTTGGATTTGCCTTGACAGCTAGCCTAAAATGATGGCGAGCCACTCCCCAATTATGTGCCTTAGCTTCAAGAAGGGCACGTGATTGATGTATAACAGCATTTCCAGGCTGAATTTGTGCTGCCCTTGAAAGCAAGTCTCTTGCTTCCTTCCAATTACCAAGTTGTTCCTCTAGTCGAGCCCAAGCATGCAACCCATACACGGCAGCTCCTTGAACCATTTCAGGAGAGTCTTCCTCTGCCTATATGACTCTCAAATGTTCACAACATGTAAGCAAATGAGAGATCATATAAAATGGCCATGAGTTTGCATTCATCATTCACTAACCTTGTTTGCGGCATCAATAGACTCCATAAATAAAACACGTGCCCTTTTCGCATTTCTTGCATGTGCCTCAATTGATCCCAACGCCTGCAAAGCTCGAATATAGTCATAACCCAAATTCTGCTGCTTTTCAAAGATAGTAATTGCCTGTGCATACAGAGCTCCAGCCATCACAAGATCCCCTGCACAAAACATATAGCCCATCAATGATTGTATAAATAATGTCACCTGTCATTATTCTTTGGCACTCAACAGTTTCTTTTAGTAGGGAGAAAACAGAGATCTCCTTGATAAAGTTTTATAACCAGCCATCAAGATTGAGGATAAACGACACAGAACCTCGGGTCCCACCACAAACCCGCATGCTTAACCTTTTTTTTTCAATCGAGTCTAATTCCTCTTGCCAAATTTATCTTCCAGTATATAGAATCTATGATGCCAAAGCAGTCTTGACAGCCTTACTTTCTAGCCTAGATATTTCCATTGCTTAGACCAAAATACAGAGAAAAGCCTCTCTCTCACTTTGCTGCCAGATCTTTCTCAAGTTGTGTTAACCAGCTGGATTGCTGGGAATAGGTGTTACACGATGACCCCCCATCAACCAACCCAAACAGTGACGTCTATAGACATCCCTAAATTATTAAAAATCATAGGAATTCGACTTTATAGATAAATGATAAGAAAGCTGTTTGCTAACAGTTCAATTTTGAGAGTGTGTATAATATTAAATTTATAATGGACAAAAATTACATACATTTATTTTATTACGAGGGAGGACCTTCAAACATTTAAAAGTAAAGCAGACCATCATCATCATTTTAAGTAATATGGCTAACCTTGTACACAAAGTTAATAAAGAAGCATTATTATTAATTGTGTGATCTGCAAAAGATTGAAAAATGAGTTGCAGATCTTTGTTTACCTCGTTGTCTTTCAACATACGCATATTCCACAAGGACATCTGCATCATATGGATACTGCTCATACAGCTGCAAGAATGCACAAAGGCCTACATGAGATTATTTCGCTTATATTCATGACACTGAAACTATAAAAAAGTTCTCACAGTATATACCTGTTTTGCAAGTGCTTTTGCAGATTCAAAGTCTTTTTTAGAAATCAGACGACGTAACATTTTCAACCCATCCCTTATTTCTTCTGCCTCGCTAGCATTGGCTTCATCGGTTATACTTTTACTATCATGACTAGGCCTTGATAAAGTTAGAGGCTTCTTTATCACTACAGCAGAGGAGTTGCTTCCAACATTATTAGCAACATCTATCGTACCTTCATTCGACAGGAATTCTGACTTTGGAGACAAGGGAATCATTTGTGCTTTAATAGAAGGTTTTCTGTTTAATGACAAGGAAGGTTCATTCAGCATCTCTTGTTTTTCTATGTATGATATACTTTGTGGATCTTCTAGCTCTGCATCCTTCCCATTATTAATTGACGTAGGGAAGGGTCTGTCAGAGGGAGTTATTCGCACATCATGAATAGAAGGTTCCCTGATCAATGACAAGGAAGGCTCATATTGTGTCTGTAGTTCATCAATAGATGACATATTTTGTGGATCTCTCAGTTCAGCATCCTTTTCATTATTTGTTGATGTAGGAAAGGGCTTCTCCAATGGCTTTTCTCTGTCCATTAAGAAGCTAGTAGAAGTGATAATCTTGGAAACATTACACTGGACTGACACGCCTTCAGGAATATCTGTACTCTCAGGACTTTCGTCTCCCAATGACCAGCCCAACTTATTTCTGAATTCCTTATCAAAGCCTTGCAAGACCCGTACCTGAAAAACATTGTTTGCATGCATCATGTCAAAAAGAGCCAGATTCAAGCATTTCCAAGATCTCTACATCACTTGAAGATAATCTCAGAAGTATGATTACCTGGCCCAGAAAATGCTACAGATGTAATGATTTATTTGTTAGATCGTACTTCAATCAGGTGTCTACTGTACATGTTACAATTTCAAAGCTAATATGGTGCCTAATGCATGTGTCCAATCTCAATACGTCCAACTACCTGCTTTTTGAACTCCGCAAATTCTTCTGGGCTTACTGATCCATCCCTATTTGTGTCAACAAGTTGCATCAGTTCATGCGCTTCACGCTTATCAGCTCCTAGTTCCCCCAGGACTTGTTGGAATTCAGTCATGCTTATTTCTCCATCATTATTCTTATCAAACATCATGAATACTTGATCTTCTGTAACCTGAGACTTGACCAGTGAAATCTCACCAGTGAGTTCTTTGAGGGATAATGCTGCACGATCTGCTGCAGCCATCATCAGCTTTTTCAGTTGCTGAACCTGAATTTTGTCACTAAGTTGATTTAGTCTCAGAAATCTTGTTGTAGAGGCATGTAAACATAAAAAAGCTTAGACAGTATTAGACCTGTTCGGGATCTGTGAGGCCTCCTTTATATAGAGAATGTGATGCATCACCATCATTAGCAATAAAATCCATTGTTGAAGTACGAATTTGCAGTTCCATTGTGGGTTGTTTTAGGTCTGATGTGGCAATGTGGACGGCCACATGGAGACTCTTATACCCATTTGGTTTTGGTTTAGAAATGTAGTCCTTCCGCCTTCCAGGGACCTCTTTCCAAGTTGATTTCACAATCCCAAGCACCCTGTAACATGCAGCTTCCCCGTTCTTCATAGTTTCATGTTCATCCAAGCCTGTTTGTGGGTTAACTACAACCCTTAAACCCATAATATCATAAATCTCTTCTGGCTTGCGGCCGTCCTTCAATAATTTCTTCATTGTGCTAAATCTGCTCTTTACTCGGGCAGATATTGTAAAATCCTCAATCAGATTTTTCAGTTTCACATCATTCTCAAGGGCAATAGATAGCTTTACTTTGCACTCTTCCAAAATAGTGTTTCCATCGGGCCAATGGCTTGAAAGCCAGTTATCTAATGACTGGTATGACTCTGGAAATATTACATTAAAAGACAGATCTTCAAGCTCTGTAGAAACCTCTTTATTCCCAGTTGCATGAGCGAGCGGAGCATGCACCTGCAACGCTTCCAGAGCCAAAATCTGTTGGCGATATCGTGCAAGCTCATGTGCATGTCTCATTAGATGCAGCCGAGCTGAAAACTCTATGATTATTGACCGGATATCATGATATGAAAGACAAAATTGTCTCACCGCCCGTGCACTTTCTTCATCAAATAAATCCATCTGATCAAGTGTGCGCTGAAACCTCATACAATCATAAAGAACTCGACTTATATCAGCACCCAGATCTTGACTGACATCTGATATGTTCACTAACCCTGCCTCAGCTACAAATCGGAGGAGTCCTGCTGCGATTATTGTACCATCCATCTGTATTTATTGTTATTGCATGAGAGATAGAAAAGGTGGTAGAAAACCATCAAAAACAAATATTCAACCATATTTAAACGTTGTTACAGGTTCATTGTTCAACACATAGAGGATTCAAATGTTGCCAGCCGTGAAGGAGTCTTAAAACCCAGAGTGTGAATCACAAGTGTAACCAAATCAATAAATCCATTTTGGAGCTACATAAGCACAGTGTATATAGTATAGAGATAAATTCACGCTAAATCCGAAGTCTAATCAATGGCAATACATAAGAAGTCATTTTGGGGTTTCTTTAACATAGCTTATCCTAGGACAGAACGAAAGAGCCTTAAAATCCAGCGGTAAAATCAATCGCATAACCGAATCAAAATTTTCACAAATTGCAAGGCAAAAACATCATGGCGGAGCCAAGAGAAAATGACAAGGTGTTAGATTTGTTTACCTGTAAATCTGCGAGTGTATATGCTATTGATAAGGAGTACGCAAGTATTGATCTGCCATTACCAGGTGACCGCCGTATCGCTGATAACGTTAGCTTTAAGGCTGACATTAATTGTTGCATAGCCTTTCCAGATTTTACAGAAGGAGATAACCTTCCTGATAAGCCATCCCAAGCAGTGGTAAGATCTGCAACTAACTGGCCACCCTCTGGAAGAGTTGATATTCTCGTAGGCAATTGCTCAATGTATTGGATTAGCTTTTCACTTCTAGAATAGTTCGTCTCTTGATGACCATCAAAATCTACCATTTCATTGATACTTCCATTTATTTGATTCTCCCTTATAATAAATTCTTCACGTGCTCTATCATCTGATTGAGCTAAGTTGGAGGCATCGCCTTCAGACCTTAGCTGAACTTCTTGGCTAACCAGGGCCTCCACATTCTCAGTCCAAGATTGTAAAGCATCTAGTCCCATTTTAACCTCTTTGTATTTCCTGCGCCTCTTTGATTCTAACTTCTCTTTTTTCCTCAAAAGGCTGATTTCTTCTTCTAAATCGAGATCTTTCCCTACTACTTCAATTTTGCGAGGGCCAATTGAACCATCATCATCAATATTTAAATCAGGTTCATTCATACATCTATCAAGAACTAGTGCACTTGAATCTTCGACACTGTGAGCTTCTATAGCACGTCTATCATTCAAGAGCATACTTCCATTATTGGAGCTCAAAATCCTTTCTGTATTTTCGAACAGTTTAGATCTTCTCCTTCTTCTTCTTCTAGATGAGGAAAGGAAATGTCTTGAAGCCAAGGACCCTGACACATGGGAGTTTTTTCTTGTCATTTTCTCCACATGGAAAGGGAGCCTCACAAAACCTGAAAGGCTTCTCTCGTGCCTCTCTGAGCAACGGCCAATGCTCGTCAAGAATGCAGAAATCTGAGGTGTGCAGATGCCATTTGCGAAAGACAAAGGCATGATCGAGAAGAGAAAAGCAAAAGCAAAGGGAGTAACGGAATTTTATCTTATTGGACAACGACTCACGCTTGTAGTGATGGTGACGAGCTAGATCTGCTTGTGTGCTAGCCTGAAATCCTTTCTGTCAAGTGCAGTGAATTGCATAGTAGTGGAATGGATGCATTTCCTATGTGGATGCAACAGTTAAAAATTTTCGCTGTAGGATCAGAATGGCCAGATTTCTCCTTGATCCTTCAGTAAAGGAGTCTCTTTCAGGCAATCACAAGCTCTGATGAACCGATCTCTCTACTCACCTTCACTGTCGATAGACAAATCCGGCTCCTCAGCTGGATGGAAAAATCTCCTTTCCTTCAGTAAGCTTCTTTCTAACACGATCTCTGATCTGTAAGGGAGTCTATTTACATTCTATACAAGGAGAGTCAGAATCCCCTCTTGTGTGTAGACATCATCTGCCGAAATCTGCTCCAGCGGCAAAACGTTGTTAGGGATCGCACGATTACCTAGTGCAAGGACTTCCTTCGGTAAAGTTTCTTGCAGAGCAATGCCTCTCTTGTTTCGTCTTCTTCTTCGTCTTCCTCTTCTTCTTCTTCTCCTTCTCCTTCTTCTCCTTCTTCTTCGGACTTCTTTTAGTAAAGTTTCTCGCAGACAAATGTCTATTTTGTTTCTCCTCCTCTTCCTCTTCCTCCTCTTCCTCCTCCTCCTCCTCCTCCTCCTCCTCCTTTTCCTATTTCTTCTTCTGCTGCTGCTGCTTCTGTTTCTGTTTCTGCTATGGAATCCTTGATTTGCAATTGGACTCGGCTTCTTCCGCAGGAGACTTCTGCTGCTGCTGCTGCTGCTGCTGTGGTTTCCAGCCACAGAAGGTTCCGCGCCTGTTAATTCTGCGAGAAGAAGAATCTTGGAGGAGCTCACCGGCGATGGCGGCGATGGCGATGGAGATAAGAGACACAGACACAGAAGAGAGAGAGAGAGAGAGAGAGAGAGAGAGAGAGAGAAGCGAACTGTACGCGTGCTTTTTTTTCTTCTTCTTCTTCTTCACATTTTGGTGGCCACAAAAAATCTCTTCGCAAATGCGTGGCTGCAGCCAAATGTCCGTGACGTGGCGCTCGCGCCCTTCCTTCTTCACATTTTGGCGCCACGAAAGATCTCTTCGCGCCCAAATGTCCGTGACGTGGCAATCCGCGCCCTTTCTTCTTCACATTTTCGCGGCCAAATGTCCGTGACGTGGCACCCCGCGCCCTTTCTTCTTCCCATTTCCGCGGCCAAATGTCCGTGACGTGGCACCCCCCGCCACCATCCGAAGGAATGGGCCCAATGGCCGCCTCACTTCCGGATCTGCACACTTACGTGTATGATGCATCCGTAATACATGAATCTGTAAACACCGTAGATCTGCCGATGTTTTGAAGCAATTAGGCGTGTTCGAGATATGCTCAGTCATCATCGGTCGCGATCGATCGATCGATCGGTTCTAGACCATTCCACGTCTCTCTCTCTCTGCTCTGTTCTTGCTCTTTTGGGTTCGAATTTGATAGTAGCCTCACAAAAGCAATAATAATAATAATAATAATACATTATAGCACAGCTGTGGGCGTCATTAACTGAAAATGTTTTGCCACCTTTTCAATTGGTTTTTCATTGAAGGTGACAGAGTTTTACCAACCCCAACATATAAAGATGTGTTTGATTACCTTCGGTACTTTGGTATGTGGTATAGTTGGAGCTAGGGAAATAGTTTCCTCATTTTACGAGCTTTCTAAATATCTCGATAAATATGAAGGATAAAAGAGAAATTGTTTTGGCAATTTTGACAATTATTTTGCGTAATTGGAGCTTCAAAAATGTTTTCCTTATTTGATGAGCTTTCTAGAGTATCTTGACACATATGAAGGATAAAAGAGAAGCTAATTTGGTAGTTTTGACAATTATGTTGAATGAAAACTTTATCCCAAGAGAATTAGACTTATATTATGTAGTATCACAGTGACGAAGCGAAACGGATGTGGCCCAATTGAGAAGGTTGTTCAGTGGGGACCAAGGGGTCATAAGTTTGACGCTTACACTTCGCAAAGGTATCTAGAGACATGAAAGTCAAAAGTTGCAATAGTTCAAAAGTTCAAAAGTATTGTGGTAGAGGGATTCAAACCTTGTCTTACCAGTGAGAGAAGTTGGTCTATGTGTTTTCCAAGAGATCTTATTAGCTTTCATATCTCGCGCCGATCGTGTCACCAAGCAAGACTTGTCGATGGGCACAGGAATTGGCTTCGGGGGGAATAAGAGATGGATTATCATTTCCCCTCGAATGGCCATGACCCATCCTTGGATGAATATATCATCACGTTGCCATCATCGCCGGTGCAGACGAGGTATTCCTTGCCTCTAATGAAGGCTAGATCTACGCAGCGGATGGCCGCGCCGATCGCAGATGCCCCTAACCCATACAAGCACTTGCCGCTTGTGATATCATGAACCAGAAGAGATCCATCGCCACCACCACTCCAAGCAAAGGACCCTACAAAGTTAGAAACACTTCCTTTTTGTCAAAGTGATTACACGACCAGCGATATCAATTACAACGTCGTCTATCGAATGTGTGTATAAGTAGATGGTGCTAGATGGCTGTGTCCGGACAAGACTAGCACTAGAAAGAGAGTAAGCAAAAGACTAGAATATATATGGAGGGGAGAAGAGATTGGACCTGAGGCTAGGAGACAGTAGATGAAGTCCCGATGTCCGGTCAGAGTGTGGACGACTCGGAAAGAAGACCTCGGATCCAAGACCTTCATCAAATTGTCGGCACCAGCCGTGACGATGGATGGGAAGCCGGACGACGAGCCTCCTCCGGATGTACTGATACACGACACTGCGCCTCGGCCCTTTGTCGAGCTAAACACTCCGAGCCGAAGCAAACGAGTCAGGACGAAGTTATCAGACCTGACGAAGCCTAGAGAGAACTACAAGTGTCCAAGAGAAAGGAACAAATGCCTGCCACTCCAGAAGAAAGGAGGACCTCGGGCAGAACCTCTCCTCCGAATCGATCGACGGGAGAGATCGAGAGATTCACGGGAAGAACTGCCGATGAGAAGCGTACGGGTTTGTTTCGGTACCTGTGAAGGGGCGCCGAATGCACGGGGGAGCGGGCACGGGCGTCCCAGGCATGCAGGACGCCGTCTTGTCCGCCCGTGAGGTAGAGCTCGCGGGCGCTGGCGCCGACGACGAGGACGTCGGCCGCGGTGACGTGGCCGCGATGGGCGGCTCTCCGGTGGGAAACGGGCGCGGGTGTGAAACCGAACATGTCCCAGAGGATGACGCCGCCGTCCCGGGCGCCGCTGACCACGGTGCAGTCCAGCCCCAGTGCGAACGCCGTAACAGCTGCTCCGTGGCCCCGCATCGTGGCCACATGATCCCCACCACCACCACCACCGCCATGACCATCTTCTTCTTCTTCTTCTTCTTCTTCTTCTTCGTTCTCCCTTCCCATGTCCCAGAGCATCAGCGACTTGTCGTAGCTCGAGCTTATGGCCATGGCGCGGCCTCGGCCCGGGCTCGAGAACGCTTTCACACCCGAGATGGACGCGGCGTGGGAGCCGCCCCGCAGCTCGCGGCACCGCCCCCGTGTTCCTCCCGCGCCCCAGAGGTAGAGCCTCGAGTCCATGCCGCCGCTCACGAGCCGGCCGTCGGGCAGGTGTGAAACCGCGGTCACCCACTCCGAGTGGCCGCCAGCCGGGCGGCCCCCGCGGCCGCCACGTGGCGCCGCGCCATTGGCCGGGCCCCCGCCACGTG
>JBBBWG010001726.1:0-34843 GCA_037176905.1 Azolla pinnata
CGCGGCGCGCCGCAGCTCGTAGCACGCGCCGCACGAGCGGCCGCCGTCGAACAGCGCGCCGCTCAGCGCCGCCGTCTGCGCCCCGTACCCGCTGCTGTACAGATTCCCGTACCCGCATGCCCCGCCTGCCGTAGCGCGTGTATGCATGCAATACATTGTTTGTAACTTGTATAATGGATGCTCGCATACATTGACGTAGCGCGTATATGCATGCAACACATTGTTTGTAGCTTGTATGATGGATGCTCGCATACATTGACGTAGCGCGTATATGCATGCAATACATTGTTTGTAACTTGTATGATGGATGCTCGCATACATTGACGTAGCGCGTATATGCATGCAATACATTGTTTGTAGCTTGTATAATGGATGCTCGCATACATTGACGTAGCTTGTATATGCATGCAATACATTGTTTGTAACTTGTATAATGCATGCTTGCATACATTGACGTAGCTTGTATATGCATGCAATACATTGTTGTAACTTGTATAATGCATGCTTGCATACATTGTTGTAACTTGTATATGCATGCAATACATTGTTTGTAACTTGTATAATGCATGCTTGCATACATTGTTGTAACTTGTATATGGATGCTTGCATACATTGTTGTAGCGTGTATATGCATGCAATACATTGTTTGTAACTTGTATAATGCATGCTTGCATACATTGTTGTAACTTGTATATGCATGCAATACATTGTTGTAGCTTGTATATGCATGCTTGCATGCATGCATTGTTTGTAACTTGTGTGTGCATATGCTTGCATGCATTGTTTGTAACTTGTGTGTGCATATGCTTGCATGCATTGTGCATGCATATGCTTGCACCGCTGCATGCATGGAATAGAACGAACCATGCTTTTTTGCAAGCCACAGACACAATCGAGAACGATTTTCGAGCGTTCGAGATCGATACACATCACGAAAACTTATGTTTCAGACCAGAAGAATGGTGTGAATTTAATGAAATTGTTCAATTATGAGAAATATAAACTAGGAAAATGTTTATGATTATTTGAAAAAAAAAACGAACGGAAAAAAAAAACACATAACATTCGCAAAACGCTACATTTGTGTTTGAAAAACTAGAAGCTTGTGAATTTTACATTCGATGGTTGTATGCATAGGGGGGGATTGGGGCACGCGTGACAGCGAAGAGAACCTAACGAAGCTCAAGCACACACTTCTCTGAGATGCCTTGGCATGATTTTAGGGTCTCTAGGTTTCTATTATTTAGGATTTCCAAGGTTTAGGGTCAAGGACTTGCCCATTGCGACGGGCACATCGCTCCCGCCGCAGAATGTTGCGTGAACTCGATTGTGGCAACAAAGAGAATAGGGTTTCTAGGGTCTAGGGTTTCTAAGGTTTATTTTATGGCCGAGGACTTGCCCGTTGCGATCGGCACAGCGCATCCCGCCATAGAACGTCGCATGCGCTCGATTGTGATGACGAAGACAATCTAGCAAGTTGCAGATATCACAGTTCTCCGACAAGTCTCGACACGAGTTTAGGGTTTCTAAAGGTTTAGGGCCGACCGGCTTGCCCATTGAACGCCCGGGCGCATCGCGCCCACCGCGGAGCGTCGCGTGAGCTCAAATTGTGTGGGGACGAAGAGAATGGAACGAGTTGTAGGGCACGGTTTTTTCCGAGAAGTCTCGACACGAGTTTCCGGGTTTTTAAGGGTTAAGGTTTCTAGAGTTTAGGGTTTCAAGGTTGTTGAGGGCTTACCCATTGTGCCAGATGCGTCGCTCCCGCCATAGAACGTTGCGTGAGCTCGATTCCATCCCACCACTTCCGCCGCCGCTTGGCACTCCATAACCACACTTACTCGGTCGAGCATCGCGGCCAATGCAAATCCCACACCTATAACCACATACATTCTACCCATGTTTTGTCAAGCTCCAAGGCTCTGTTTGTCTGTCTGTCTGTCTGTCTGTCTCTCTTTTATACCCTATCCAACAAATGAAAGAGTCGGTTTTCCGTTTCACACTTGTCCCACTCCCCCCCACACTCCTAAAGTCGCGCCCGATAGGGGGGGTTCCCGAATCGCGCAAACGGACGCCTTGCTCGTGAAGCTCTTGCCCGAAGAGAACGATTGCGTTATTAGGATGATCCGGCTTTTTCGTGGGCGGGATCCGTCAAAAGCTATAAATTCCCTCCGGACAGTAAACCACGATTCGCCACCTTTCCGTGGCCCGATAATGGAGGACCTCTCTCATTCCGCGATTCTGATGCGGTTTGCCACTATGGCCATTTATCCAAGACATCCATTCCCTACATTATCAGCTAGCTAAGCATGCGCCACGATCTAGTTTCCATGTTTTGTCCCTTGTGTACTCTATACGCATTGATCGATCGCACATGCACACTAATGGGGGAGCCAATGGATCGAGCCAACGAGCTAGCTTATTCTCGCGCAATAATGTATGTGAACGCCAATGTATTTGCGTGCCAGAGAAAGAAAGATACACATACATTAACATCTTCCCACAATGTGGAAATCGTTACAGCGGGGACATGAACAAATGCTTCTTTCTGATTGCGATCGGAGCCGCACCTACTAGTGCATTATCGAACATGGCCTTTCCCGATCGATCCGATTCAGCCCTCCCTATGTGTGCGATCGAATTCGATGTGAATGAAGCACAGCCACGGTCGCGTTCGGTCGAATTCTTCTAGATCGATACGTACAATGGGTTGGATCCAATTCTTTCTATTGCGATGCTTTTGCATCAGCATTACACATTAAGTCAAAAAAGGATGGATCGACAGATGGTTGTGGAGCTTGGTCAATGTGAACGATAGCTGTTGTCCAATGAGACGATGATTCACAACCCACCCAAGTCCTGTCTAATCTTTTCTCTCCACATATTTTTAACCCAACTTTTGACTAGTATCATCATCTTCTGGGCATCGTCGTCATCGTCATGTCGAGTCCAAATCATGATGTGAGAATCCTCCACTTCCTCAGATTCGTTCCTCAATTCTTGGTTTGCTAATCGACAAGCTTGCTTGTCAAAGGGCGCGGCTGTCTACAACTATGGAGGATAAAAAAAAAATAGTGTATGTACACAGTTCAGGCAGGATCAACGGTTGTAAGGCACCAACCACCTTGGTTCTCTTTGTTTCATGGATCCATTCCTGATTGATGGGCTAAGTGAGGATTAGATTTTGTTCGGTAGAACAAGTTGAATCATGGGCTTGTAGACTGAGCTAAGTGGGGGGAGATAGAACTTTTGCTGATAACAGTGTTAGCGTAACGATGGAATAGAGTCTTGTAATCAGATCCCTTGTGCTAGCACACACCATTGATGGTGGTAGCTAGTTGTAACTACCACATGCTCAGGCTACTTTATTTCAACTGCTTTATCCTGCCATCTATTTTTTAGAGCCTGATTCGCGGCAGTTTGTCTCGATTCGCCATCGCCGATGCTGTTAACCTCATAACAGTCCACTAGAGCCTTTCTATGAAGCCAAAAAACAGTTGACAAAGTTAAGCACATGTGAAGATCTCTCTCTCACCGATTCATCCAAGCGAGATGCTCGACGATTGATTTTCAGCTATGTAGTTATTTGCTATTGTGCTGAAAACACCATGCTCAACTGTCGATATCCTGTTACCGATCGATCCACACATACCATACGAGCCGAGGACTCGTTAATGTTGCCATCTGACTGTATAATATTACTTGTGGGATCACTGGTACATGCGATCGGTAAGAAAGAGCTGAAAGTTAACATTACTGCGAAGTTTCTTGGATTTTGCATGCATTTAGAGGTCCTGTATACAATTCGAGTTTCACCTCAGTTCCTTGCAACCATTTCTTCTTAGATTAGGCTTACCAGATTAGACTCAACTCCATAGATGATGGGCATCTGTTGTATCAGTCATGGGCACACACTGAGAGATATGCACTCTTCGATACAGTTCGAGAAAACTTGGACAGCTTCATCCCCAAGTAATATCTAACCAAAGGACAAGGAATCTTAATGTCCTTAATCATGTGGCCGATCCTGAACTGAGAGAGTGGAGCTTGGAGAAAGATTTAAGACCACCCGGTGACTAGACCTCCCATGTGTGAATGCGCCATTAGAGCTGGGAAGAGCTTACAATTCAGTCTTAACAAGGGTAAGCTTGTAAAGCATCAGCGTTAAGAGTCCAATGTTCGTGCAATTACCATGAAAAGGGGCATACTTCATTTGGATTACCATGCTATCACTCTCAAGGATGCCATCCATATCTCCTCAATGTTGCGGAAAACGTAGTTTTCTTGGCATTAGTGCATCATAACTTTTCATAATTTAAGCAGAATTGTTCTGCTCAATCTTCCCTTGCATTCGTGACGCTTTCTAAGCTCTTTGATTCCCTTCAGACTTAGCCATTTATTCACCATCCACATTAATCCTTGACATGATTGCAGCGTCGGTTACAATGTTTGGGCTCAAACTAATAATTTCGTTGAAGCATGCCCTCGCTAATTCTGTTTGACCGTAAGTTTTACAGGCAGTGAGCAATGACATCCACCCGATGCTACTACATAAATCCGGTATACTGTGAAGCATTTTCACGGCTTCACCCAAGCATCCTGCCCGTCCTAAGAGATCAATCATACAGTTCAAGTGTTCTATAGTTAGATTCGCCTCACCCTCATCAGCTATCATTTTCAATGATCGATGGCCTTCCTCGAGCTTACCTGCATGACTAAAAGCAGCAAGAAGATTGGTATAAGTTCGATGACCAGGTCTAAACCCTTCCTTTCGCATGTCCTTTGTACATTTCCATGCTTGTCTCCAATGACCTTGTTGGGCATAGCCACCAATCATTGCATTCCAAACTACTAAACTACGATCCGGCATGCTTCTTAATACATTTTGAGCATCTTCAACGTGTCCAAGTTTTGAATACATATCAACAAGCAAGCTTCCTATAGCCACACCAACATCGAAGTTATTTTCGATAAGCTCCATGTATATAAGTTTTCCTTGTTCTAATGCACCCATGCTACGACAGGCTTTTAGTACACACAAAAGTGTTACGTCATCGGGCTTAACATCTGATACCATTTTATAGTACAAATCGAGAGCTTTGTAGCTATCGCCTTGATGAGCATACCCAGTTATCATTGCCCCCCATGAGACAATGCCCCTATACGGCATTCGATCAAACACTTCACAAGCATCATCAATGTGGCCACATTTTGCATACATATCCACTAGTGTACTTCCGACTACCATACTAGTTTGGAACCCATCTTTTACTACCATTTCATGTACGCGTTTTCCCTCTGATATGAAACCGAGGTTGGTGCATGCTTTTAAAACACACGAAAACGTAACTCTGTCTGGAAGCAAGCATTCCTTTTGCATTTCATCAAACGTTCGTAAAGCATCGAGGTTACACCCATGATGCACATAACCAGCGATCAATGCATTCCATGACACCACACTATGTATGGTCATAGCCTGGAAGGCCTTACGTGCTTCTATTAGGCTCCCACATTTAGAATACATATCCACGATGCTGTTGCCGACAATTATGTCTTCCTCAACTCCGCTTGTAATGATTGTATAATGAACCAACCTACCATATGATAATGATGAGGATGTACCACATGAGTTTAGAATACAAGTCATGGTAGTTTTGTCAGGTTCGAAACCTTCATATTGCATCCTCTCATACAGCTCAAATGCAACAAGGCTTTGGCCATGATGTGTATATTCAGAAATCATGATGCTCCAAGATCCAATATCTTTATGAATTAAGCAATCAAACATTCTTTGAGCAGAATCAAGATCTCCACACTTTGCATACATCTGGATAAGTGCATTCGCAAATATCGAATCCAATTGAAACCCATGTGCAAGAATTTGATCATGTATTTTCCTCCCCGTTTTCAGGCATTCAACGTTACAACATGCTTTTAAGATGCAAGAGTATGTAGCCTTATCCGGTTCAGCACCATGCTTGATCATTTCTACAAACGCCTCTAAAGCATCTTGATCAAGCTCGGCATGCACATAACCTGATATGAGAGCATTCCAAGAGTAGACATTCTTATTGAGTAAACTCATCAAAACTACATGTGCCTCATAAAGGACCCCGCACTTTGCATACATTTCAATAAGGACACTTCCAACCATAACATCTTGTTCATCACCAATACTTACCAAAGTGTCATGTACCATACGGCCTTTATTTATGTCTTTTATATTGCAACAAGCTTTCAAGGTGAATATGAGAGTCGTTTTGCCCACAGAAACTTCCTCATCTCGCATTTTGTTATATAGCAAAAGGGCATGGTGGTCATACCCATGTTGCATATATCCTCCAATAATTGTACCCCAGGAGATGACATTTCGACTTGCTTGAGCGTCAAACATGTATTGTGCCTCTTTGAAACTCTCAAAGCCGAAATACATGTCGATGAGAGTGTTTCCAATGACAATATCTGATTCATACCCACATTTAACGACAAGTTCGTGTATCGTCCTCCCTAAGTATATGCTCTTGATGCTTCCACATGCTTTCAAGACACATGAATAGATGAATGGGTCGGGTACTATTCCCTCTCCTTGCATTCTGTCAAACATATCAAGTGCTTCAATACCCTTTCCGTGTTTAATATAACCTGTGATCATAGTGCTAAAGGATACCACATCATGCTGTGAATGCATATCAAACACACCGCTTGCTTCTGCCAAATTACCACGTGATATGTACAAATTGACTAGCATAGTCAAAAGGGTTCCATCGCTTTCTAGCCCACTTCCTATAATATGGTCATGGATGATCATTACGTTCTGAGAACAATGGCAGACCTTCAACATTGTCAAGTAAATAGACTTACATGGTTCCAAACATTGCCTCCTCAATTCATCATACAAGAAAAATACAGCATCAGGTTCGCCTAAAGTGGCATGTGCCAATATAATTGAAGACCATGTATAGATCGACGGTTTCTCGATCCTTAAGAAAAACCGATTTGCTTCTTGAAGCTTACAGCAACGAGAAAAAAGATGGATGATATGGTGACCTACATTTGCAATAGAATCAAGTCCGTTCCAAACCATGAAAGAATAGAAGTGGTTCCTAAATGACGAGTCTTTAGGATGTTTCCGAAAGCTCAATATGCAATCGGACACATCTTCAACAAGGAAGGAATCTTCAACTCGAAGAAATGGAAATGGAAATGGAAATCTAGGCTTAATCAACAATGGCACATTTTGGACCGAAGATCGGACCATAGTCTAAACCGGGTCAAGAATTTCGGCTTCCATACAAAGCAAAAAAAACTGTCTTGTGTATAGATACGCACACCTCTTCTCGAAGGTTTCTGAAAACATACCTGCATTGGGCACTCTGTATCATCTTGCTGCATAGTCTCGGCCTGCACTTGTACCAGATCACGGATCATCGACAGGAAATCTTGGGGTACGTTTTGTTGTTTGTTATTGGGGAAGATCACCCACAAAAAGCTCTTGCAAAACTTGTTGATTTACATTTTTAACGCTTGCTAAAACTACAAATTACGAACTTAACACCTCCTAATTTATCGCTAATCGATTCGTTCCGAATCGCTTCCATCGATCTCTTCTCGTGTTCGTTGATTCATAAATCTTTCCTACTGCTATTTTTCTAATTGTTTCCTACTTGTTGTTGTTGTTTATTTTACTCGATTGTCGTTCTGTGTTCGATTAATAGAAAGTTAGTAATCTCATGATCGAATCGATTCGGTTCTAGTCGATTAATCTGCGTTAATTTTTTTAGCGAGATATAAAGCTAGAAGCTAATCTATACTTTCTAATCTAAGTAGGCGTTAGAATGC
The DNA here is from genome assembly GCA_037176905.1 of Azolla pinnata. Taxonomy (NCBI): domain Eukaryota; kingdom Viridiplantae; phylum Streptophyta; class Polypodiopsida; order Salviniales; family Salviniaceae; genus Azolla; species Azolla pinnata. The sequence continues at coordinate 7,837 of JBBBWG010001726.1, forward strand.
AATTAATAAGACTGTTAGCCGTTTTTTTTGGTAATTTTCCCCTTTTCATAGATATGTGCAAAAACATATGTTTTTTTCCTCGTGATAGTGTCGAAAATTGTTAGAAATATATGATCCACCGAAATGATTATTTTCACCCCCTATTGTGTGATTTTGAAGTAGATTAGATTGCTAATCTGCTTCTACACCCTTTTTTACGGCCAAGTTTTGTTTGTATGCGTTCTTCGAACAAAATTTTAGCAATACTACAACTTTTACAAGGTTGTATCTGTTTTTGAAAAGAAAAAGAAGGGGTAAAAAACCGAATTTGAGAGTAGTGCCTTGAAGTGATTGATTGGGTTTTGGCAACTAAATCTCCCAAAAAAGTTTTGAAGTATTGGTGCATAAATGTTGTCTTTGGGTGTACTTCATATGATTTTTCTAGTACATTTAGCGTCGAATTCTCTAGAAAGCATGAACAAACCAACAATAGTGCCCATTACAAGAGCCGCGGGCGGTTGTTCACATGGAGAAGTGCTTCAAAAGGAGAGATTATAAAAACCGCGGCATCGTCTCCGAAGCCTCCATTCTAGAATCTTCTACTCAATCTACCGTCCATCGTCGATCGTCGATTGTTGTTGTTGTTGATGATGATATTATTTTGTGCGAATTCGGGTTTCGTTTCTCGTAATCTCGAGATTCCAAAGGCATCGCTCGTTCTTTCATCGGCGCGTTCTGCTAAACAATGCACGAGGAGAGCTCTGACCAGTTAGTGCTGGTGCCTGATGTTCGAGCTTTTTGTAAACATGCATGTGTCGCGGCGCGAACGCGGAGCCCTAAATGTTTTTCTGATCCGCTCGGAACAAGAAAGTCGCAAAGATAACTGTTTTCGGTTTCGGATTGATGTCAGGATGGTGCACATGCATGAACCGGATCATCACGATGATGATGATGATGATGATGATGATGATGATGATCGTCACGATGATGATGGTGATGATGGTGATGGTGATGGTGATGATGATAGTGATTGTGGTGATGATGATGGTGATGGTGGTGGTGATGATGGTGGTGGTGGTGGTGATGGTGATGGTGATGGTGATGGTGATGATGATAGTGATGGTGGTGATGATGATGGTGATGGTGGTGGTGATGATGATGGTGGTGGTGGTGGTGATGGTGATGATGATGATGATGATGATGAAGATGGTGGTGGTGGTGGTGATGATGATGATGATGGTGATGATGATGATGATTATGATGATGATGATGGTGGTGGTGGTGGTGGTGATGATGATGATGATGATTATGATGATGGTGGTGGGCGTGGTGGCGATGATGATAATGATGATTATGATGATGATGGTGGTGGTGGTGGTGATGGTGATGATGGTGATGGTGATGATGATGATGATGATAAAAGATGATGATGATGGTGGTGGTGATGATGATAATGATGATGATGATGGTGATGATGGTGGTGGTGGTGATGGTGATGATGATGATGGTGATTATGATGATGATCATGGTGATGATGATGACAGTGGTGGTGGTGGTGATGGTGATGATGGTAATGATGTTGATGGTGATGATGGTGGTGATGATTATGATGATGAGGTGATGATGATCCTTTCTTTTAAATTAGCGGTATCATTTCCCATCGCACCGACCTCGATTTGTGGCAAACTCATCATGGATGCATGCATGCATGTGAATCTGGTTGAGTGGGTTGTTGGATCACATGCATGGGTTCGGTTTTGCCGATGTGTGTGCATAAAAAAAACCAAAGCCTAGTTCGAATGGCCAGAGGCACAACACTTGAAATACACACAGACTCCAATTGCCAGACTTGTAATAGCCCCAGTATGGATTATGAAAAAAAACAAGATATATATTGGATCGTTGGGTTCCCCGCCATTTCTGTCAAGACTTGGCGGAATCATTGGCTTTGTACTCGATCAACTCGATCGATTTGATCGCTCGTGCATGCAATGCACAAATCCGATTGCGCTAACATGCAGATGCATGGATTCTGGGATGGACCCTCGCTGGTCTGTGTGGAATCGCGGCGCTTCATGCCCTTGAATTGCCCAATGCAGAAAAAGAATCCTCTACGGCAAGTTCCGGCTCTGCTCTACTTCGAGCATTTTTTTAAGCACCGATGATTTTTCGCGCTTTCAAGGTTTTCTCTCGCACCAGGAATCAAAGGATATCGAACGGGTGATCTGTCGGCGGATCTGAATCTCGGTGGATCGACAAATATACAAATCGATTCGAACGCATTCGCATTACGACAGATCTGTCAGGAATCGGATCCTAATCGATCCCCCTGACTGTATTCGATCAACAAAAAGGTTAAGTCATTTTGGAATCGAATCAATCGATCAACGGGTTAATTTGGTGTTGATCAGCTGATCTATGTCGATCAAATTAACTGCATTGATTACACGATTTGATGTTAATCAATGAATTAATTGAGCGTTAATTTTTAGAGCGGGGCGTTAATTTTGTAATTTCTAGTTTTAGGTGGCGTTAATTAAAATGAACTCTGTAATTTTGTTAGGCGTTTTTGGGTAATTTTCCCTATTTATTATAGATATATATATATATATGTAGAAAAAAAACTCAGATAAATTCCGATGAATAATTATGGAAAATAAGTAAATGCATATGATTCATGCATACAACATAATAGTTAGTAATAATAATAATAATAATAATAGTAATAATAATTAGTAATAATAATAGGCAAAATATAAAAACAGAAGATAATTTGGGTTTTTTTTTCTTTTTTGGTCGTTTCCAAAAATAAATAAATAGAAAAGACGTGTGATAATGGGGAAGCAAATGCCGCATATTATCCTATTTCTAAAATCTAATTAAAATAATAAAAAACCCGTAATTAAATAACAATAAATCTTATTTTGCCTTGACAGCGACCCTAATATAATTAAAAAATAGTATTATTTTAATAACTGCATTTCAATATAATCCTTTTTTTTCTTTTTGCTTTTTCTAAAGATTAAAAAAAAAACGTGCATTGTAATCGGAAATCCTTTTTGTAAAAAAGAAAGGCAATTAATTATGTAAAAATGGGCAAAAAATAAAAGATTTTTAGCTTTATTTCTTTTTTATTTTACTGCCTGTGGTTAGTTATAAAAAGAAAATCCCTTTTTTTTAAATTCTTTTTCTTTTTCTAAAGATTAAAAAAAAACCAAAAACGTGCATTGTAATCGGAGATCCTTTTCGTTTAAAAAACAAAAAGCAATTAATTATTTAAAAAATGGGGAACAAAAAGGAAAAGAATTATTTCGTTTTATTTGAAAGGTAAAAAAAAAGGGGATTTCGTTTTTATTTATTTATTTATTTATTTTTACTGCTGTGAATTTTCAGTCTTCTTCTTCGCCGATCTCTTCTGACTTTTCTCTTCGCAGAGCTCGCCATCGCCATCGCCATTCTTCTGTTTCTGCTTCTGCTTCTGCTTCTTCCTCTTCTTCTTCTTCTTCTTCTTCTTCTTCTTCTTGACTTCCTTCTTCAATCTCCTCTCTCTGTGCATTCATTCAACGGAGAAGGCGCTGTCGTCCCCCCAGAAGTTGGAGACCATCGCCCTGACCTTCCCGACCTCTCCGTCCTCGCCTCTCCGTGCTACCTCGCGGTAAGTCTTTTCCCGGTTCCTTCGTCCATTATCTGTCCTCCATCATCATCTGTGTCTTCTTGTTCTTCTTTTTCTTTTTCTTCTTCTTCTCCTCCTTCTTCCCTTTGGCGCTTCAACTGTTTTCTGCTGTGAAAATTGTCCGGAATCGTTGTCGTAGCGCAGTATATTGCGGCCTCTTCCAACACAATACGTCGCTGTAGTGGCTATCCTACTGCATTTTGGCACCCCTTGCAAATATTTTCTACCACTTCTCTCGAAGTCGACGATTACGCGGAAAAAAAAACACCATCTTTTGCTTCTCTCCTGCTTTGCATTCAAGCACTCTATCATTATTTTGCGAACACTATGGCAATTCGCCCTCGAATTCTTGTAATGATGCAGCTGACGGCATGACGGAGAAATATCTCTCCTTTCTTTGACCTTCTTCTGAACAGTGGCCCATCAAAATCTTTGGACGTTCATAACCAGAATCTGAGCATCATATGCGCGCAAAGATATAATCACAGTATAAATCACAAAATCTCTGCCTTTTCTTCTATTGGAATTTTGATGTCCAGTCTTCAATCTTTCTCGACATAAAAAATGCAGAATTCTGACATCTTATTGTGTTTGCGAGAACTGTTCAAATCTTAATTGGAAATTCCACACTCTCATGTAATCTCCTCTTGAAAATTACGAGGGCAGACCTGAACTACCACTGTTCAGCCATATGTTGCTGGTATAGATTCTCATGAAGGATTATATCACATTTTTATGTATAAAAGGTTTGCCCTTCACTTGTTTTTGTCAAAATTATTCGAAAGATTGGCTCTCAGCTTTCTTTCCGCAGCATTTTGGGACCTTGTCTCTAATCTCAGTTGTATTCTGCATCAATCATTCCAATTCTTCTAACAATTATTGCGATACATGGTCTCCTACCTATATTCAGGCATTTCTGAAATTACACAGTATCTGATATAAAACAGTACTTGGGATCCTGGAAACTCATGAGTATACTGGGAATACTGGGAAATGATCATGGTTCTGAAAAAGTGTGCACAAAAATCTATCTTGCATCATAATAATTTGAGGAGTTCTTGAAAGATTGTAAAGAAAATAAATGGTGTAGAAATCCTTCACATCAATTTCGGGGAAAGAGTTTTAGCTTTACACATATGGCCCTAGCGATAAGATGATCACAACAGTATGTGGCCTTTGTGGCGGTTTTATACTAGTTAGTAGTGAATGGACGTTTCAATAAAAACGAAGTAATATGATGATCGAAACTATATCTAAGCCAAATTTTTCTAGCGATTTCTTTGCACTAAAATTAATGCACGCTGCTAGCCATTGTCAGCACTAACTCTTCAGGCAATCACCAATGCACTCCCTTTTACCCGACCTCCTAAATTCTTGCTACTAAACAGTGTCCTTAAATATACGTTGGTCTTTCAGGCAAGCTTACAACGTCCAACTCTTTGTTTCTTTCCAACTAACTCTCTGTATTTCTGGAATTCTCCCATGGAAAAGGGAATGGTGCCTGAATCAACATGTAATCATATCATGGTTCTATACTCAAATTTGTACTATTGGTTCTCTGTATCTCTCTCATTGCTCGAACTTCTTTAAGAAGTAAAATCAGGAGTCGTATCCTTCATTCTGCCTTTATGAAGCTTTTTGGTCCTTTCTGCAGATCATGACAAGTTGTCACTTTTTGCTCTGTATTCCTAAATGGTCCAGTTCAAGCCTGATTTTTATCCTATCTCTATCTTGCAGCCCTCAATGATATGTATTCCCTGATTTTCAATGGTTTTCTCAACTGATCCCAAGCAAGAAACAAGGCTGTTTGATCTATTCTAAGCAAGTTTTGTTACTGTAAACAGGAAAGAGCGTCAGTTCATTAACTTGGAAGAATGCTGTAATGCTCTTAAATCGTCTGTACACTAAGGTAGCAGAATGCTGTTATGCGGTTGTGCACATCAGAAAGGCCAAGGAAACAAATGTTTGAATTTGGATCTCACACCACTTCAGGTAATTTATCCTGTTGTTTCACGAAACAAATGTTTGAATTTGAGTAACTAATTAGAGAGACATTTGAATGTGATATTGCATGAATAACTATACGTACTATTCATAGAATTGAAGAGTTGCACTCTAATTATTTTTTGGCTACTATGGTGTTTTCTGATTTGGATTCTCCATTCAGGAGATTGTTTTGGTAGGAGGGCTTAATAATTTTCCATATACACATTAATTATTTATTGTAATAGACATAATAATCTCCAAATTAAGAGTACTTCTGAGATTAATGAACTGCTGATAAGGTTGAATGGTGTGACATTATGGTTTTTTCAGGAAGAAAGGCTCCGACGACTTCAGTGTCGTGCAGCTGTTGTGTTTGATGGCGCACGGTCTGATCATCAGGCATGTGAAAGTGCCACTCTTTTCTGTCCATCTTCATTACCTGTCACAGTTAAGGGACAATAGTATCTCTTTACTGTGAGATGCATAAAATCTTATTTTGTTTTGTGGAAAATGCTACCAATTTTTGCAAATGCTTACTATTTGACTCATTTTGGGAGAGAGTTGACCTGATAACATTTTTAATAGTGTTGTATGTGTGCTCTTTATTTGGCATCATCTTGGTTATTGCTTGGAAATGGTTTAGTTATTTTAAAAATGATAGTTATTTGATGATAATCAATCAACATTCTGTTATTATCAACAGGAAGCTTTGAAAGCTTTGTGGCATGCAGCCTTCCCGGACTTGGATCTAAAGGGACTTGTCTCAGAACAATGGAAAGAGATGGGATGGCAAGGCAATGACCCATCGACTGATTTCAGGTACTTGAACTCACCATAAGAAAATTTGAGAGGTTTCAAGTGGCTCAAATTTTCTTTTTGATAATCCTAAAATTTGCATTGGCCGCTTGCAGGGGTGGGGGATTTATTTCTCTTGACAACCTACTGTTCTTTTCAAAAAGATATCCAGTACGCCCAGTCACATACTAACACTTAATTGAAACTCTTTTATAATGTTGTTTTCGATCACCAACTCATTTAGGAGTCATATTATTAACGTTGTCTCACTTTCATGGTTTTCCTTTTGTCTCTAAATCAAGCACCATGGTTTAATTAGTATTTCATGTATTTATTTAATGAATCACATTATAGTCCTTGTCAATATCGTGGCATGCTGTTAGACTAGTACTCTTTTTGCTTTGTTCGTGTAAGTAATGTCTTGTTTTCTCCTGTATTGGTTGTGGTAATGAACCAGAAAACATTCCAACAATTATTATCCAAAAAAGGCGGGAGAAGAGCAGCATGGGAATACCCTTTTGCAGTTGCTGGTGTTAATGTCACATTTATGCTGATACAGATGTTGGAGCTTCGTTGTGGTATGGACATTTCTAAACATTCTGTGGTATGGATGATGATCCCAACTAACTGTATATCTCATGTGTGTAGATAAGCCAAGATCCTGGGCAGGGTCATCATTTTGTAGAATTCTGGCAGGTGCGTGAAAGACGCATTTCATAAATTTTTAGTGCACTAGTTTGCTGTTGTGTGAGAGAAGAATGAAAACCATGTTGACCATTTTAACCTTTGGTTTTGCAGAAGAAGAGTCGGCTTTTGATCTGCTTTATTGTGTGGCATTCAAAGTCATGGATACATTGTGGCTAGCGATGCATGCGTCATACATGGAGTTCAATGTACGTGACTTTGTTCTGCTTTAGAATTTGATTTGATATGTATGGCTAATAGAGGCTGGCTAAGCAGACCAATTTAGACTGATTGGAACTAGACAAACGCACTCATGGCAATGATGTTTGCAAGATTAATTTCGACCATGCAGTCCTCGGCATCTTGCCCTTTCATTGTCATTGCCTACATTAGCTTTGTTTACATCATCGCATCACTTGAAAGCTTAATAGATCTTCTGATCTTCATTGTTTTAAACCAGGTCTCTTTGTCCAGTGGCTACTTGGCATAATATGTTCCCTACAAGTTTAGGATATTTGTGTTCTTGACTTTAGTTCATATCTATGCATAATTTATTCAGTGTAAACATCTCTAAGCACCTATTTTTAGTGGCAATAGTGGCATAACCCAGTAGTGGGTTGTCAAGGATTCGACTCCTAAATAAACTAGTGTTTCTGACTTCATGAAGTAAGACATGGACCACCACAGCATTAAATGGCATGAAATCTGAATTCCTATCTTGAGTGCACACCTGACTTAGTTATTCACTTGCATGGCATGCTGGCATTAATTATATCCAGCTTGTTGCCAAATACATCAATAAAACGAGTCTGTGTTTTAAGAAGACTCTGTGCCATTTATACCAACTCTTGCTCCAGGTAGAGATTCAACTCTTGCACTATAGATTCTTGACATCCCCTCAAGTTTGTGAAATTGTTTGGGAGAGACAGATGCAATACATGACAGAAGGCTAGTTTTTTATACCCTAGTTTCCTAACTCTGTGAATGTTGCAGATGGTGTTGAAAGCTACCAGAGCCCAACTTGAAGAGGAATTGACCATGGAATCTGTGAGTAGAATTGAAGATATGCCATCATATACTTTGCTATACCATGGAATTTCCTACTAAGCCATTGAAGGTGCTCTCTAACTCACACGCATACACACACACACACACACATGCCTACAACATAAGTGTCCTCTTGTTTGTCAAAAGCACAGAGAAGATCACACTATATCTTGTAGTTGTAAAAATACATTGTTTTGAAGAAATCATCTTTTTCTATTCTCTGCTCTCTGATTCATTTCATGTCAATGTTGTTGTGTCAGTTTGTGTGTGGTGTGTTGGGGGTAGATCATTCATTGCACTCACCATTTCATAATTCAACATCATGAAAGGGAGACCCTATTCCAGTTTGCATATGAATGACTTGGAGGTTGTCAAAACGATTCAAACATGGTTTCAACCACCTTCAGTACAAGCCTGGTTCTTTTGAATCCAAGCAATGTATATGCATTACATGCGTTACCCCATGTTAATGCCAAGAATTATGGAGTAATATGGAAAACGCATAGATACTGCACATACTGATCAAATGCAGGAAAGAAGTCTCTTCCTCTAATAAATCTAATATTCTATGATCACCAAGATTATGATCAATCCTCAATATGTACAACTCTGTGATCATAGCTCCTTTGGTTCATCCTCAGTTGGAGTTCAGGCAATACCAGAAACTTATGGCGAAGGGCATCCGATTTGTAACAGTTTCTCGCATTCCTCCGTCATACCAGCATCCCTGTATATATCCGCCATGAGAGCATATGCAGTTGGCTCCGAGGCATCGATCTGAACAAGATGATCGAAGCACTGTCTACCTCTGAATACATCTCCTAACGTTCGACAGTGGGTCATCAAAGACCTCCACCCCACGTCACACGGAGAGAATGGAAGGCTTTGAAGCAAGTCTTGTGCATATGTCGTATGGCCCGATCGGCCAAGGAGATCGACCAAGCACATGTGATGCTTGAGGCCTAGTGCCAAGTCGTAGTCGTTTACCATCGACTGTAAGTGTACGATCCCATCTTCTAGCACCCCAGCATGGCTACAAGCAGAGAAAATGGAAACAAATGTCGCACAATCAGGTGGTATGCCTTGTCCTCGCATGTCGTGAAAGCATCGTATGGCCAACTCATGGGCACCATATTGAGCATACCCATTAATCATGGTATTCCATATAACACCACTCGGGCTAGAGACCTTCGAGAACACTTGAGCAGCACTTTCCGCGCTTCCGCATTTGAAATACATGTCGATGAGTGCACTTCCAACCATGGGATCGATCTCCTCACAATCATCGAGTGTATACAGATGTACGGCTTTTCCTCGGCCGAGTTGTACAGCTGCAGCGCACGCCTGTAGTATGCTCACGACGGCGATATTATCAGCACGTAAACCCTCTTGTTTCATCTGATCGAATGCCTGGAAAGCCTCTTGGCAAAGCCCACACTGAGTATAACCCGACATCATCGTGGTCCACGTTACCGTATTCCGGTTCGGCATATCAAAGAACACTTTTCGAGCGTCGTAAATGCTTCCATGAGCGACATACATGTCAATAAGAGCGCTTCCAACCTTGACCGTGAGCTCGTTGCCAATACGCTCGATTATGAAGCAATGTATTGTTGTCCTCAAATCGTAACAGTCTTCATAAGCCGCTAACCTTACGAGCGCAAGAAAGGTCACTTCGTCAGGATCCACTACCCCTTCTTCCAACATACGGCAAAAGAGGAGGAGGGCAGATTCGACATGGCCATGGTCCATAAGGCTTGTCATCAACGAATTCCATGTGACGATATCTCTGTCTACCATCTGCAGAAAGAGCTTGCAAGCTTCATCTAAGCTACCACATTTGGCATACATGTCGATCAGTGCATTGTTACACATAGCCACATTCCTCTGCCTCTTTTGATGGAACAGCTGTTCCTCCATGCAACCACATTTGCTGTGCACGTTGGTCGTTGTGGTAGCACACACAGGCAAGCATCTTGGCATTATCCGGTTACCATCGATGTCACCACACCCCGTATCAATGATGAATGATCCGTTATTACACACGGCTACATGTCTCTGCATCGCATGATTACCATCCAATCGACCGCATTCAGCATGCGTCGCAACTGATGCGTCATAACACATAACCATATCCCTCTGTATAACCCGTCTACCGTCCAAGTTACCACATTTACCGCACCTTTTGATCGATGTGCTATTGTCATTGCACACAATTGCGTCTCCTTTCATCGCGCTGCAAACATCAAGGTTACCACATTTGCTTGACACATCCATGACTACGTCTCTCTTCGTTGCTCGGCTGCCATCCGATCTACCACACGGAAAATACATATCCATCGATGTGCTGCTGTGCATAAACCTGAGGAATCCTCCGGCCATGGCTTCTACATGAAGGAGCTTACCAAGTTCCAGAGAACCAATCTGGGCGCAAGCCTGAACGACAGACACCATGACATGGCCGTCGGCCGGAGATCCGGATGAGAGCATTTGGCGATAGAGCCTGATGGACTCGCAGGGCAGTCCATGGTGTGCATGAGCTGAGATGATCTCGGACCAAGCAAAGGGGTTAGGGTTGGGCAGGCGGAGGAAGGTAGCGCGGGCAGCGGGGAGGTCATCGGAAGCGGAGTAGAAGCGGATGAGCTGAGATCCGTAGAAGAAGTCGGTGTCGAGATCGTGGGCGGTGACGATGAAGTGCAAGATCGGGCCGTGGGAGAGGAGAGGGTCCGTATGCAGCAGCAGGAGAAGCTGCTGCGGCTTCTTCTGCTTCTGCTTCTGCTTCTTCTTCTTCTGTTGAGAGGCGTTGTGGATGCAGTCTTTGAGCAGGCGCGTGAAGGTGGAGCGAAAGCCATGGCCATAGCCATCGTCTGCAGAGAGGAAGTTGTGACTGTTTGAGCAGATCTTCATCTTCATTTTTGGGGGAAGGAATGATCCTGAATCAAAATGACACATTTTCTGGCACCACTCTGATCAGGCAATGGTATCGATCGATCGATCGTTAGGCTTTTGGGTTTTGGGTTTTAGGTTTTACTTACTGTTCATGGAGATTGGATTCGATCGATTTGGGCAATGGCATGGATCGATCCGGAGTTTAGGGTTCATGTAGGCTTTTGGGTTTTGGGTTTTAGGTTTTACTTAGTGTTCATGGAGATTGGATTCGGTTGATTTGGGCAATGGCATGGATCAATCCGGAGTTTAGGGTTCATGTAGACTTTCTTCAAACTGATCAGACAGCTTGTAACGATCGATCGGTCGATCAATCGTTAGGCTTTTGGGTTTTGGCTTTTAGGTTTTACTTATTGTTCATGGAGATTGGATTCGGTTGATTTGGGCAATGGCATGGATCGATCCAGAGTTTAGAGTTCATGTAGACTTGCTTCAAACTGATCGGACAGCTTGTATCGATCGATCGGTCGATCAATCGTTAGGCTTTTGGGTTTCGGGTTTTAGGTTTTACTTATTGTTCATGGAGATTGGATTCGGTTGATTTGGGCAATGGCATGGATCGATCTGGAGTTTAGGGTTCATGTAGACTTGCTTCAAACTGATCGGACAGCTTGTATCAATCGATCGTTAGGCTTTTGGGTTTAGTTATAGTTCATGGAGATTGGCTTCGATTGATTTGGGCAATGGCATAGATCGATCGAGTTTAGGGTTCATGTAGACTTGCTTCAAACTGATCGGACAGCTTGTATCGATCGATCGTTAGGCTTTTGGGTTTTGGGTTTTGGGTTTAGTTACTGTTCATGGAGACTGGCTTCGACTAATCTGGGCAATGGCATGGATCGATCGAGTTTAGGGTTCATGCAGACTCGCTTCAAACCGATTAGGGAGCTGTATCGGTCGATCGTTAGGCTTTTGGGTTTTGGGTTTTAGGTTTACTTACTGTTCATGGAGACTGGCTTCGACTGATTTGGGCAATGGCGTGGATCAATCGAGTTTAGGGTTCATGCAAACACGCTTCAAATTGATCAGGCAGTTTCGATCGATCGATCGATCATTAGGGTGTTTAGGGTTCATGGATACTCGCCTCTGACTCTTCCTCTTCAAATCGAGTTGCTTATGTCCTCTTTGAGGTTTTGCCCAGACCCAACTGACCCTTGCACAAGGCTTTCGTGATGGATCTGAGCCGCCGTAGAAATTTGTGCTCGAGAGATCTAACAAGAGGCCAGCAAGAGACCCGTAGAAGAGTCCATGGCTACCGTGGAAAGATTCTAGAGCTTTTGTCCAAGCTCGATCCGTGCGACACCAACTGCCCCATCTCCGCTCAAGAATCGACAATATCTCTAACAGTATACCAAGTCAGCCAACCATTTGCACCATTCCCTTAACGGACTCGCATGTCCTTAGCTGATGCTGATGCTATTGCAACTGCTCTTTGGGCTGCAACGAGCTTCAGTACCACTAGCGAAGAGCCACACCATGTGTATCGGAACGGCTGAGACCGAAACGACATCCCTCCTTCTTCTTCTCGTTCAGAATCGGGCTCTGTGGATTTATCGAAAGAGCAGAGCAACAAAGGAACACACACCATGTAAACTCGTGAATCGGAAGGAAGCAGATCGAATGACATCCCATCTTTAACTGCTTCTTCTTCTTCTTCTTCTTCTGCTTCTGCTTCTTCTTCTTCCTCCTCTTCCTTCAGAATCGAGAGTCTATGGGATTATTATCGTAAGCCGGAAGCCCGATGAACTGAAAGCACCACATGCCGAACATACACAGAAGCATGCATACACATGCACACACGCATGCACACATACATGCACACATGCATGCATGCATCCATACATGCACAAACACATGCATGAATGAATGCATACATGCACAGAGGCATGCATGCATGCATCCATACATGCGACAAACACATGCGTGAATGAATGCATACATGCATAGAGGCATGCATGCATGCATACATACATGATTTTGGGGGAAAAACCAAAGAAGAAGAAGAAGAAGAAGAAGAAGAAGAGGAAGAAGACGAAGAAGAAGAAGACGACGAAGCTCTGAGTTCCTCTTGGCTATGGCGACCACAGTCTGCGAACCCTAGAAATCTCCCGCCCCTGCATTTTGGGCTCTGGCTCGCGTGGCCCTGCCTCTCTCTTCGCTCTGCCGGACTCTCTGCTGCCCCTCCATTCGCTCCAGATCTTCTCTGTTTCGGGTAAGTCGCCACCAATCCAGAAAGCACCCTTCGTTCTGCGCGCGCGCGCGCGCGTCTTTTCGGTTGTTCTTGCTTTCCCTCTCCCCCCCTCCCTTTCGTACCTTTGTCTTCCATCGCCATGTCGTACATCGACACCGGAGAGGACGAGGTCGATTATGGCGAAGCAGAGGAGCAGAATGCCGTCGTTGCCTTCCCTTTGGACGGAAGATCTTCTGCCGCTTATGCTGCCGGAGAGGAGGAGAAAGAGGAGAAACATGAAGGAGGAGAAACGGCAGCAACGGCGGCAGCAGCAGCAGCAGAGACAGCAGCTGCGGAAGCAGGAGAAGATGAAGACGAACCCATGGCTGAAGAAGGTTACGAAGATCTCTATGATGATGTCGACTTCATCTTCGAGGATTCCGCAGAGATAGGGAAAGACAACGAGAAATTAGACCTTGGAGACGAAGACCTCGACGAGCAGCAAGACGATGGCATGCCGCATAATGAGATGAGATCTTCTTCTAAAACCGCTCAGTTCACAGATCAGCAGAAAAATGGCGAGAAGCAGGTCTCAGGCACGAGTAAGCTTCACGAGCGATCGAGCGGTCAAGTGGACCCTGGCAATGAGCAGATTGGGGTATCCCCTGCTGCTGAGAAGCAGGTTTCTACCTCTAATAAGCTTGAAGTTGCAACTGCTCAGAAAATCCACGGAAATGAACAGATTAGGGTTTCTCTTTCGTCTGACAAGCACATCCCAAGCATTATAAAGCTTGAACCCATGTCTAGTGGTGAAAAGAGCCACGGAAATGGGCAGTCTAGCGGTCAACAGAGCAATGGGACCCAACACTTAAAGGTTTCGCTTGCTTCTGAGAAGCCAACTCCCGCCATTGTCAAGCCCGAAGATATGTCTTCTGGCTATGGAAATGAAAGGCTCCGTGCTCAGAAAATCCAGGGCACTGAACAGGTCATGGTCACCCCTTCTTCCGAGAAGCAAGTTGATCCTCTTAAGTTTGAAGAAAAGAACCATGGAAATCAACAAACTAGAGTTTCTTCTTTAGCACAAACCGGAGGTATACCAACTCAGACAGCCTTGACACACGACAGTAAGCGTAACGAGGCTGTCGCAGCAGTCCCTGGCATGCTCATCAACAAAGCTATAAGGAAAGAAGAAGAGGAAGAGGAAGAGGAAGAGGAAGAAGAAGAGGATCTTGAAATGGCTTCTGATTATACGCAGACAAACACCCGCCCAAAAGTGAAGATGGAGAATCTTGCTAAAACCCCAGCTTTGGAAGCCAAAGCCCCTTCACTCCTATCTCAAGATAGACAATTCAAGAAAAATGACAGTGGTTTAGAAGAGGCTATCGTGAACTCGAAGGGGAATGATGTCTATAACAGAAGAACATCTGCAGCAGAGCAACATATATCAAGAAAGATGCATGATAGCAGCAACAATAGGCTCCGAGGGAATGAGAATCTCGAACAAGAAGCTCCTCAGAGTGGTGGGAACAGAGTCTCGGTCGAACCACCTGTTGTAAACGAGTATGCAGTAAAGTCTATTGGACAGCAATCCAACGGATGTACAATGCTTTTTGTCGGAGACTTGCATTGGTGGACTACTGATGAAGAGCTAGAGACAGCACTTTCAGAATATGGAGCTGTGAAAACCCTCAAGTTCTTCGAGGAGAGAGCCAGTGGAAAGTCTAAAGGCTATTGTCAGGTTGAATTTTTTGATCACACTGCTGCGTACTCCTGCAAAGAGGGAATGAATGGGAAAAAATTCCACGGGCGCCCTTGTTTGGTTGCTTTTGCGAACCCTAGAACTATAATGCAAATGGGAACTGCACAAGTTGATAAAGCTCAAGCACAGCTGCGAGCACAACAAGCTCAAATCCAATCAAGGAGATCAATGAACAACAATAACCACTCTGATAGCAATGCAAATGCTACTAGTACAACTGCGGCTACAAGGGGAGGAAATACTACTTCGTATCAATCCAGTGGTGATAATGCACGTGGTTACGGTAGGCAGAATGTTAACAGTGGTGTTGGTAATAGTGGGAGGGGTAGCCATGGTCAGAGTGCACCTTCTGGACGAGGATCTGGAAGAGGTAGGGGTAATAATAACAATAACAACAGCAACACAGGAAGCAAAGGGATGACTGGGAATGGGAACATTGGTGGTGTCACACCGTTTGCTCAAGGTATTGTTGGGCCAATGGGAGGTGGGTTAATGATGCCACAAGCTCTGCTTGGACAAGGATATGATCCGAGTTATGGTCCTCCAAGAGGTGGAGCTGGTTATGGAGGATATGTTCTACCTGGCCCTCCTTTTACTGGTATGGTTCAGCCTTTTCCTACCATGGGGCCAGGAGCTCTTGCCGGTGTCTCTCCACATGTCAACCCAGCTTTCTTTGGCAGAAATGCCACAACAAATGGCATGGGAATAATGGGTGGAAACGCTATGGTGGATAGTTCAGCATGGGGTGATGGAAATATGAATGGGTGGGGTGGAGATGACCATGATAGAAGAGGTCGAGAAGCGAGCTATGGTGATGATATGGGCGGTTCAGATTACACGTATAGTAACGAGTTAGCGTATGAACGTAGCAGGGGGGCGAAAGATTCTGACAGAGCTGATGCAGAATGGCCCGATCGGCACAGGCAGAGAGAGAGGGATGGGTATAGGGAACAAGGGAGAGGGAAGGACAGCAGAGATGATAAAGACGATGATTGGGAGAAGGAAAAAATGGGCAAATCGAGGAACAAAGGGCGTTCGATGATCGATGATGATGAAAGGCAACAGAGCAATCAGCGGGGCCGATTGAAAGAAGAAGAGTATGGCAAGAGACGCCGGTTAGGTGGTGACCGATAGAAAGACACTCCATACAAAAGAGCTCACCACAGGTGCATATATCTGTGCTTCAAAAGCATGTCGTTAATTGCCTTCTTTTGATGAAAAGGTTAGTGTCGCATGTGGTCTTAACGGAATGCTCTCATGTGCTTCCTGGTCAGAGGTGGACTCGAGAATAATTTGCAGAACTGTCTTTTTTCTTTCTTTCATTTACCTTTTCTATTTTCTTCCGGTTTTCGCAAATTTAATTGCTTGAAAGACTTGTTGGCACTCCTCCCGTGCCCTGGAATCTATATAAGCTTTTGGCATGCCCTCGAAGAGACTCTGATTGTTTTAGCCTCTCATTACGAGGGTTTGGAAGTGCTTCCAGAACATCAAGCTTTCATCATGGTCAATGTATGTAAAAGTATGGCAAAACCTTTAACTCTTAGCTACTATTGTGGAAGATGATTCGCTAACATGTATACCTTTAAGTCCGAGCCCTTTATCTGGTTTTGTTCTCCTATGTGGAATGTCTTTCTTTCCTCCTCCAGATCCGGTAGGGTGCTCCAAATTGCCTTGGATTCTTATCAACAGTCTCAAATTGTTTCTCTCTTGTAAAAATATATGATCAGGGCATCGATACTCGATGTTAGATATATATACATGGATATTTTGTATAGCAGTTACACACTGTTGCTGATTCATTTGCATGGGTGCCTGTATGAACTATTCAGTTGTATTAATTCTGATATAAGATTCCCAGCATCTTTCAATCAGAGGTATATGCAATCAAATTTTGGTAAAGAGATTGACCTTTTTTGTCTGTGGTGAAATGTTGATGTTTCGGCTCAAAGAAACAGAACACAAATTGTTGGGTTCTTCATAAAAGTGGATTCAAACCGCTGTCAAAATGGAGTGGCAGATTACAAGTCTTCTCTTTTGCGCTATTTCTTGTTTTTGTGGAAGTTATTCCTTGATTTGGAAGCAGTGATCGAATCCTCTCTTGGATTGTTGCTTTTGTTTTCTTGTGTATTTTTTTCTTGACTAACGATCTTTACGCCTGTGGTATAAGATCATGTACATGGAATTAGAAGCCAATCCTGGCTGGTGGTGTCTTTTCTTGATGCAAAGAGAAGTCCTAATTTGTACCTTGTTCAAGTTTAAGAAGTTTCCTCGCTATTCAAGCTCACAGCGCTGATCTAGACTTTGAAGACTTAATGAGACCAATCTTCAAACCCATAAATGGTCACCTTTGATGTCGAAAACTACATTCAAACTTGGAGAAACAAGATGGGCAAAAAACAGTTGATTCGGGTGCAGTATAAGACACGCAAAATGCTTCTTCGAACGAATATGATTCGATCTCAACACATGTGAGGAGGCTGAGAGCATTCAACATGTGCATGGATTTGGATTCGACATATGCATGGACGAGTTTGAGAGTAGCGTGAGACGGGGATCGGAATTTGGAGGTAGTGTTGTTGTTAGGCCATGGCTCGTTTCCATAGCTGAATGGGAAGCTGATTGCTCGAGAAGCATCCTTGCCCCAATCATGGCCGTATCTCGTTCCAAAATAGTCGAGACTAAATAATTAGCTGTTGTTGATACAAATTCGATCCTTCTTCTTCTTCTTCTTCTTCTTCCTTTTTTCCTGTAAATGTCTGTTTGCATTAAAACAACTTCACAATACAAAACCCCTTGCTATCGAAACTACCTTAAAAGTAGCGATGCGGCAAGGTCAACCTTCTAAGGTGCTGGAACGTTAAATAACACAAATCTAGCTCCTGCAAGGACAAAGTTCCCATACAACATAAGTCTGGAAAGCGCGCCGAATCAACATCCCGTTTTATCTTACATAGTTGTTGAGATAACTCTCCAGAAAGCTTATCAAATTCAACCCTCTTCTTCTTCTTCTTCTTCTTCTTTCAGCAATGCCAAATCAACCTCCCTTTTATTTCACAAACTTGTTGAGATTGCTCTCCAGAAAGCTTATCAAATTCAACCTTCTTCTTCAAATCTAACTCTCTTCTTCTTCTTTTAGCAGTGCCAAATCAACCCCCCTTTTTGTCTTACATACTTGTTGAGATACGCTCTAGAAAGCTTATCAAATCCAACCCTCTTTTTCTTCTTTAAGCAATGCCAAATCAACCTCCCTTTTATTTCACATACTTGTTGAGATTGCTCTCCAGAAAGCTTATCAGATTCAACCTTCTTCTTCAGATCTGAATTTCTTCTTCTTCTTCTTCTTCTTCTTCTTCTCTTCTTCTTCTTTTAGCAGTGCCAAATCAACACCCCCTTTTTGTCTTACATACATGTGGAGATACTCTCCAGAAAGCTTATCAAATTCAACCTTCTTCTTCAAATTTAACCTTCTTCTTCTTCTTCTTCTTCTTACTTCTTCTTCTTCTTTCTGTTAGCAAGTGTATTTGCAGAAGGGTAGTTGCAGAATTACAGAAAACGCAGAGCGATGAAGACGAAGAAGGAGAAGGCGGCGGAGGAGAAGCAGCAGCAACAGAGCAATGGCGAGCTCCTTCTGCAGACGTCCCCGCCGCCTCCTCTTCTCCCGCTTCTTCTTCTTCAATCCTCCTTCCCTCCAACCAACCCGCCGCCATAGCCACACCTCCGTCCTGTGGGAGCAGCTCCTGGGCCGTAAATACGAACCTTCCCTCGCCAAAGCGCTCCACGATGCCGTCTCCCAGTACAAGGCCTCGCAGAGCGTACCCTCCTGGCTCCCTTTCCTGCCCAATTCTTCCTTCTGGGTCCCTTCCTCCGAGGAATCGGCTAAATGCCTCCAAGACCTCGCTGATCGCCTGAATGAGTCCGATCCCGATTCTGATTCCGAATCTGATATTGGCTGTAGCAGTTGTATCTCTGATCCATCCCGAGAGTGCTTCCATGAAAGCTTGTGTCTTGAAGACGACGACGACGACGACGACGATTATGTTGATGATGATGACGAAGACGAGGACGATGATGAAGAGGATGGCGATGCAGAAATTCGTACTAGAATCTCTGCCGTCACTGCCTTCCAGGTCACTGATAAGCTTCTGGACATACATCGAAAGTCTCCTATCCAGCAGGGTACTCTTCTCTTTTTCCATCGTCTTTACTTTTTGTGCCTGATTCCTTTTTTTCTTTACCATGAATTCTTTGGAAATATAAGAGGTTAGTCTAGGAGAAGACATTGTTGGGTTTCAAATCTTCCAGATTGTGGCTGAATTAAGCAGAGATAAGGAAGGGTACAAGGGTTCCATTTCCTGTACTGTATAAAACATATTTTCAAGCCCTTCCTAAGATAGGTTTGTGTGATTTAGTGGCCTTTGTAATGTTTCAGAATATGAATACATGCTATAGCATATCTAGATGGATGCAAATAACTATATTGAAGCTTGTATCATTAACATGTTTTTGATGGATACAAATGCTAATTTTGAGCCTTTGTCATATGAATATTGATGCTCATATCATTTCCATATTTTGATATTATACAAATACCCATATTATGAAGCTTGTATCCTTAATATATTCAGATGGATACAAATACCCCTACTTTGAAGTTTGCATCATTAACATGTTTAGATTGCTATGAATACCCATATTTTGAAGCATGTATCTACAAGATTTTTCTAACTGTACAGGTGTGCTGTGCTATATTATGGTATTTAAGTTATGTTGTATAACGCGATATGTAAAGAACATTTAAGAAGAACATTCTCCTTTTCTGCTCATAGCAGATGGTTGGAAAGATATATTAATTTTTTTCAAGTCATGACTCATTTCCCATGGATAAAGTTACTAACTGTTAGTGCACATATTTATGCATAATAGATTTGATGTTCACATATGCATTGTACTTTGGGAGTTGCTGACTTTGTATATTGCATTTAGAGAATCCTATTGAACACAGCCTTTCTCATCTTTTAAGTATCAAAGGTGATGGGTGTACAATTTGTGCTCAATGTTTTAAGGATATTATAGTCTTGATGGTTCTTTAAAGGTATTTGAGTTCTGTCCCTCATGAAAATTTTGTGATCAAACTTCTTACCTCATTAGATTTGTACAACTCCCGGAAGGTGTAAATATACGTGTAACTATATTAGCAAAAAAATCAACTATCAGTGGATACTTTTGATAAGATCAATACGAAGCTGTGTGTTAGTGGTTCTTGATGTACTATGTGTTCCTGTAAATATGGGAAAGAATGTTTTTTAAGAAACATTGGAAGCATAGTATAGGGATACCATATTCCCATATGACAACTTATTAGAGGGCATCAGTCGGTTACTGATATATGAATGATAACAAAATCTGGTGGGATGTCACAGGGACAACTGTTGTGCTTCTTGATCATTTCGGTGGTGCTGGAGATGTGATTGATGATACAACTGAAGATGATGAAGACGATTACACAGATGAGGTGGTTGTAATTGACTCCACAAAAGGTAACGATTCTTCTTTTTATAGCTGAATTTTCATCAGTAACCACTGTAGGCTGACGACAATACACTTGATATTTGTGGAATCTTTCTCGATTTTTTCTTGCAGTTATTTATTTATATTTATGCAATCTAAATTTTGGAAATGGCTGAGGACAATGAACTTGATAATGGACTCATGCTGCAATTGTATCTTTTTACTGTGCAGAATAAGGTGAATGGAGACATTGCCATCCCTTATGCTGTCTATGATGATTGAGGATTTGGTACATATTGGAAGTGGGTATTGGGAGGTCCATTGTGAGGGTGAGTGTGATATCTCTTGCAGAGCGGAAGATGACACCTTGGTAAAATTACTTCCTGTTTGTTCTATAATCCTCCACTGTTAGAGAGGTATCATTATTGCCATTAAAGGATGAATATTGGATATATCAAATCTAAAATATGAACCTTGTAAATCTAGAAGGCTAAATGGGTTCGATCACATGGACCTGCTTTTCTCTACATAAATAATCCATTGTTGAGAGATGATTGTCCCGTCTGATAAATCAATGAGTTCGTCCATTTTGCACAGAATTCTTAGCTAGAATCTTTATCATCAATATTTCAGCCACGATGAATCATTGTTAAACTGCTTTGAAACTTTATTTGGCAGGGTCTATGTTGTTTGTACTCTTTTTAAGCCCCTCACTTGCTCAAAAGGATCTCCTCACACTGAGAAAAAAGGACTTCAGTTTAGTCCTTTTTCAACAATCTTTTGATGAGAATGACTCATTTGTAAATTGATAAAAACTGAATACTAGATAGATCACACTCTTATGTGTTATCATACTAAAGTAATTTTGCTTTTTGAATTTTGGATAACTACAATGCTCTCTTGGCATAACTATTTACTTCTCTTATAACCCAAGTAATGTGCCTAAAATCCTCGGTAACTATTTGCTTTCCTGTGAATTATGTTGTTGGGCACTTGAAGTAAATTGTTCAGTAAACTGGTTGAGCCCCATGTGGCATTAAGAATGTTTCATAATCATGGAATACTTATTCAGCTGTAGATGCAGATGGCGGAAGATGGTTTGTTTACTTGTAAAAAGAGGCTACTAGTTCAGAGAACATGAAGCTTGTGCTATTGCTAAATCCCAATAGAATCATGAACTGGCACAGGTGCTTATGCATCTATAGATCTCATTGAACACAGATGTGTTAAACAGCTGGCATTGCCATTTTGTGAAAGATCAAGGGATGTATTTCGACTATAGTTCCACGGACCTGCTCATGGGAGGTTACTGTGATGTCTTGTGCACATGATAGCTCTTTTCCTGCACATCAGGAGAGAACTCTGGTTCAACCGTTAGCAACAAGAGGAATGGTTCACTGGCAGAATCAACATCAAGCTCATTAACACATTTGAAAAGAATACAAAGAAGGGGTAATTTTCAAATGTATAATTTTGATTTGCCCTCATATCCACTCTCTCACATGCATCAGGGTAGTATCTTTCTTTTTTGGATCCATCCCTGACATAATCAAGTTATTATTTTACCAACGTCTATACATTTTTGGAGATCGTCTCAAGAAAGGTGATAGTAAACAGTCTTTTTGCTTATGGAAAGGTGATTATATATATATATATGTATTCGTAGATTTGTAATCACACATGGACACACTATAACTAATTGCATTGTGATTGTCTCATTTATGATAGAAAGTTCAAATGTAACATTGTTAAATCTTTTGCGTGATGACAAATGGACAAAGACATTGTTAATCTAATCACCTGGTTTAGCTTTTATGTTGCAATATAAAATCATAGCCCCGAGGAAGAGTGAACATGTGTGTAGTAGATTGGGCATCCCACAATTGATGGAAAATCTCTCATCATACTTCATCACGTTGAGTTAGAAGCATCGATCATTGAAGATTAATGTTTGCTCCTTGACAAATGAATTGAGCTGTCACAGCAAACTCTACAGAATGTACAAAAGTTGACCCGATTATCTTGTTGGATAAGAATTGGTAAAGGTTAGATATAACAAACCTATCGATGCACTTTCCAATGTGGGGGCATTTTGATGAAACCTAGAAATACAATCAGTGATGAATTGGATAAGAATCTAAAAAATATGATTCCTCCTAATGAGTCCAACCTAATCCCCATCAGTGCCAACCTTATTAGCAACTAAAGCTCATCAAACCCAGGATTTATCCACCACCTCCATTACAAAATATGATTAGTGTTGATATAATCCTCATCGTCATTGACAAAGAGAACAATATTGGGCTCATCCAGCCGCATTAAAACAAGTCAGCTTGTAACTGCATAGCATTATAGTTTTAAAATTAATTGTTAGGACGGTGCATTAATTTGTTGGTATTTTCAGTTCAGATCTTATTTCTGGATTGGATCATGTAAGGGTATAACCTATTATCGAGTGAAAATTGTACTCAAGTTTATATACCGGCCTAACATAATTTGTATATTTGTATGTGATCTAACTTAATTATTTGATCCCAAACTTCTAGCTTGCCCTTGAACCCTAACTTATTTTACTTAATTTATCTCATTTAATCAAATCTTGTCATAAAAATCCCTTGTCCAAAAGCTGATTACCTACATACTTGCAGGTTATTAAACTAGAGAAAGCAAAATCTGATGTGGATTCAATTAGATTTTCGTTTAAGAGACTGACCGCAAAATGTCGAGTAAGTTAATGGAATTTGACCTCAACTCAAGATGGCAGTCTGATAGATCTGGGTCAAGATATCCGATTTTAATTAAATGGCAAACTTTTGTAGAATTTGGTTACAGTAATTATTTGATACTTCGTTAGAAAAAATTTGCTGCAAATTCATAGATTTTGGTCTTAAGAAGGGCTTTTATAAGATTGCTATGCTTGGAGTAAAATTCATGGAACATTAATATTTTAGGATGAGATTTCCATTGCAACTTTTGATAGACAAAAGAAATAGAAATTTGTAATAAATTTGCGCCTATATTTGTTTAATGCTGATACTTCTCCCTTGTTTATCATTAAGAATTTGATGCCGTACTCTGATCAGAAGTTGATATTCTTATTCAATTCTTTCTATAACGATCAATGTAAAAATAGAAATTATCAACGTAATATAGCCCTACTTAGAGTTATTAGGACCAGTTCGTTTCCTGAATCTGCAATCCTGTATATATTCACAGCGACAACATTGATGCTAAAGCATTAGATGTTAATTCTGGTCACTATGAGATTACACAATGATTCGAAGACTAAGAAGCCTGATTAACGAGCATTAATTAAAGTTGATCTCATAGTACCTAATGATCAAGTAAATAAGTTCTCTGATAATTCGTGGCAATATTTATTTATTATTTATTGAGCAATTATAAGTCAATTTTTATGATGTGTTGATGGATTTTGGCATCAATTGGGGTGATTCTCGCCTTGTCATTGCCCCATGACGACTATGAAAAATGAGGTATTTTGACCAAGTCCGGCCCTTTTGTCATGGGTTTTAAATTTTTGTATGAGTTCACGAGATACTTACACATTTGAAAATTAATTGTTTGGCATCTTGGATTGATTTTGAATGGGCCTTCAGTACTAAAATTAAGCTAATTAGGTATCCTTACGATTCAGCATGATCTTGCTTAAACGAATAGTATTAGGGTATTTCTGTTTGGTTCCTGCACCAGTTGTGTTTAAGTTTAGCTTTGGCTTGAGCTGTTAATAACTCCACTTAACTAGCCCATCCAAATTGGTTAATTAGCAAACACTTTTGAGTGCTTTCTCTGACATATTATATATGTTGACTGGTAGTTATTTGATTGGCTATATCTTTACATATTTCAACCGCCGGATTAAAAGTTTTTTTTAAAATTTAATTCTTAATAAAACAATCGATCGATTTAACTAGCTACGTGGTAATTAGGTTTAATTTGCAGTTAATCAAGCCGAACTGATCAGTTTCATTGTTAAGGATGTGCCTCAAGATGGTTCTGGCTTTTCAACCAGCTAAATTAATTAACGCAACTAGGCCACAAGCATGAATTGTTTAGGAAATGGCTAATTATTCATAATCCACGCAAAGTCTCTTTATAATTAGATCGAATCATAGACTTTACGTTCTTCATTAAAACACCAACATCATCAGTCGAATATTTTCCATGCAAAGTCTCTTTATAATTAATAGATCGAATCATAGACGTTAATATGATCTTTATTAAAACACCGGTATCATCAGTGGAATAATTATCTGAATGAGTTATATATATTGGAGTATAATTGACGATGAGCCGGATGATCAGACTGTGATGAGTTACTTCATGCCGCTAAATCTAGCTAGATCAGGGTTTTCTCATAGTTACCTCGCATTGTGATTCATCTCTAGATTGACGCTTCAAAACTTCATTAGGATGCAGGCTTTATGTATATTTGTTATCAACCATCCCGACAAATATAAGCTAGACTGTGGATGATGATCAGCTACTCGGAATATAAATCCTCACGAGTACATGACAATATGGATTGGTCCCATGGAGGAGGGACGGGAAAGAGAGGCAAACCATATTGTGATCGATGATGGGTACAATGCCGGAGGTGATGTGATCGTGGTGCAAAACCCTAATACTGACTGATGACCTTTAGTACTTTAGGGTTTGGTTCCCGCGTCACGCTTGGCTGCTGCCGGAAAGCAACTGAAAGATCAAGCGAGCATATGCTGATCTTAATACTGACTGATGACCTTTAGTACTTTAGGGTTTGGTTCCCGCGTCACGCTTGGCTGCTGCCGGAAAGCAGCCGAAAGATCAAGCGAGCATATGCTGATCTTTTGGAGCGCAGCGTCGAATAACAGGAATGGACGGAATCATGAGATTGATCATCATGATCATCCTTCAGTTCACCTGCATGCAATATGGCGTAGTACACGCGTTAATTTCGTGTCGATCGTAGACGACGAGGATACCACTGCATCATTTCTTTTTGATTCTTTTGGGCCGGAACGGCCGGCGGGGCCCCTTTAATCCTGTCAGCAGCTGCTTGGAAAAAATGATTCCTCCGGCTGATGATGATCTGCTGCACGTGGTAAAGCGCCGGCCCGCGTTTTTAGAATCAGCTGCCGCGATCAGAAGCTGCTTGCTAGCTGTATGAAGGGTTTACATCGTAGATGTAGCAGTAGGAATTAATCTAGCTTTCCGCAGCAGCTAGCTGCTAACTTGGTGTATGAACCCTAAACCCTAAACTGAAAGGCGTGCAATAGAAGTGATGGTGGAGCCTGAAGCGGCAATAGCTCACGTGATCTGTCGGTGATCTGCATATTTTCTGATCATGATCAGTACTTGTTGGATCCCCGCCCCACCAAAACGTTACTGTCGAAAAGACAGTGTTTGTATTATAATTCCCCGGTCCTTTGAGCGCGCTTGTTGCTGCAGCAACAGCAGCTCCTGCGCCCTCAACCCTAAAACCCTAAACCGGAGCATGATCATTACTCATGATGGGCGGTGCCCCGCGGGATGAATCTGATTTATTACCAGCTCGCTGAATCTGATGATGGCCGCAGAAATTCTTACCGCCGAAAGAAAGCTGGAAGCATTAGCTGAGAAAATCAAACGCATTAGAAGACGCAGATCCAGCAATGGATTGCACGGTGCTGGATCATGTGTGCTGATTGATTGGAGTACTTTTACACACATTTGATGCGAGGCGGCGGTGCAGCAGTCACCCGCGAGATGGATTATATCTAGTCTTTGTATATAAAATGTACACATGAATAGAAAGAATGGAATGAGGAATTGGGCGTTGGATATTGCTGCCTCTCTTACCGAAGTGCAGGCAGCTGATTGCAGGGCTCGGAGCGGATCAAATACATGGAATATCGATTGATCTTGGAATATGGGATGATCAGCTGAATCAATTTCGACAGTACTTGTAGGAATATGGGACTTAATATACAAATCAATCACGGTATCGGAATGGCTGTTATCGTCTGGTAGATGATCTGGAGGCCTCGGATCGTGACGACGTTCTGGCGGCTGCGGCTGCTGCTGCTGCTGCTCCCGGGCTTCACGACGATGGTGATGACGACCTCGGGATCGTGGGCGATCTGGAGCCGCATGCGCTCGAGGTTGTCGCCGATCTCGAGCCGCACGTCGGTCGCGAGGCGGCGGCTGCGCTCGCTGGCCGCCGGCACGGCGTTGAACACGCCCACAAACTCGGCGCTGCCGGCGGGCGTGCCGCCGTCCGCTTCCGGAAGGTTCACGAACACCGCGAGCTGCACGAAGCCGTCCCTCGAAACCTCCACGCCCTGGATGTCGAGCACCTCCACCCAACGCTGCGCCTGGGGCCGTTCCACACCTGGCGACGGCCGGCGCACGCGGGCCACGAGCCGGCCGCCGCCGCTCAGGTCGATCGTTCCGTTGAGCGGCGCCGGCCCGACCAGCGGCA
>JBBBWG010001737.1:5753-23496 GCA_037176905.1 Azolla pinnata
GCATATTGCAAGGTTTGGCCTTTTATATGGTGTATTTCCTACATTTACATGCGCTTGCATTAGAAGCTTGAGACGAAGAAATGGTAAAGGGTGCTTCCACCCCATGAATCAGTTGAATACTGAACTGTTAAAAGTTCTCCAACCTCTGCTAAAAATGGCCTCCAACTTCAATCCAGTTCAAAACATATTCTACTTTGTATCATAGGAATGGAAAATCTACGGTTTCAGTATGTTCAGCTTGAAATGCAGGTTAAAGTTGGGCGATACTATGCTGAGGAAATCAGATATTTACTCAGATAACAAATTATCAAAGCTATGAACTGATCATTGGTTTTTGTGGTTGAGATCTTGGAGAAACAATCTAATCTAGGGCCCTGCACAATGAGATCCATATCGCATTCTTTGATGTAATCACAGAACAAGCTCTGGAACTGCTACTGCCCAATACACTCTACAGGCACAAGATATGGGAGAGGTAGCTCTAACAGGTTACCAACAACAATCAACCATCTCAGATACCGCCATTACGCTTACATATTATAACACAAAAAAGCCTGTACAATCCCTAAACGCTGAAGGGTGGGGCGTGGAGAAACATTTCTGCAACAAATCCAAGAAAATTTATAGCTTGACGCAGTACTGCCAATGCATCTTTAGAAAATCCCAGAAAATTCCATTCAATATAGTCGAGGAAATCTGTCACCTCCACGGAAGGAGATAGTTTCTACTGGACTATCTATCTGATAGTTCATCCTCATATATCTAATACAGAAACAGATCACCACTGCATTTAGTCGAGAAATCATCTGATTAGCGGAGCAAACTGAAAATACATTCTCATATTCTTCTGCCAGAGAGAATGGAAGTGTCTTCATTTGTACATAGTATCAGAGTGCGTATAAAAACACTGAGGCAAATGCTGGAGCCACCGCCAATCTCCTCTCTCCTAACGAGCTTCATACTGCACAACTGTTCAGAAAAACGCATCACGAAAACAGAAAGCAGATTTATATGCGTTGTGGTAAAAAGAAAGGAAGTAAAATCAGATCCGTTGTACACCACAACTGTAGCTATGTTTCATACAGATTTATGCAATCGATTCATACATTGCACAAAGGTCCATGCCATTGATTCACATTCGGCAGAAAGCACATGGAATCAACAACAGAAATCCCTATAACACTGATTACACATACAGTAAATCTATATGCAACAAAAGGTCCCCTGCAATCAATTCATGCTTCGCGAATACAGCAGATTTTACTGTCAACCAAAACAACGCAGGTGCATTTGATGCACCAGACACCGTATGCATTTGAAAACACAGATTTTGCTGGAGCCAACAACATCGCATGAAAACGAGCAAGAAAAAACAAGACGATTCGAGTCATAAAACGAGCAAGAAAAACCAAGGTGATTCGAATCGTACTTCTGCGCGTCCGCTTCTTGTAGAGGATCCGATAACCGCACTCCCGGCACTGTATCACGTCTCCAGGTTTCAGAGCATTGTCTGCTCCACAATCTGGGGGGAGAAAAACAAACAGGGGGAGAATGAGAAAGGAAGATCACACTGGCGAGGAAGACGCCGAGCAAAAGGAATCGGGGAAGGGGAAGAATGGCTCCCGGAACCATGAAAAAAACACGGCCGCGTTGGAGAAGATGATGAATCGGGGGGCGAAAAACCAACCTCCGCAGAGATAAGAAACAGGTTCAGGGGGCGGCTGCGACAGGCCGTCCATGGCTTCGTCGAAGCTGTTCTGCTGCAGATCTTCAGCTCCTCGCTCTCTCTCTCTCTCTCTCTGCGGGAAAGACACGATCTGCAAACCCTAATTCCTGTGCGCTGCAGGAGAAGACGACTGACTATAAACGGAAATCAGGAAAATGGAGGAGCTTCTTGGTTTTCTAGGGTTTTTTTAGGGTTCTGCTTTTCTAGGGCTTTTTAGGGTTTTGCTGTTTTCGGGGTTTTGATGTTTTAGGGCTTTGCTGTTTTAGGGTTTTGTTGTTTTAGGGTTTTGCTGTTTTGGGGTTTTGCTGTTTTGAGGTCTTGCTGTTTTAGGGTTTTGATGTTTTAGGGTTTTGCTGTTTTCAGGGTTTTGATGTTTTAGGGTTTTGCTGTTTTCAAGGTTTTGATGTTTTCAGGGTTTTGATGTTTTCAGGGTTTTGATGTTTTAGGGTTTTGCTGTTTTAGGGTTTTTGCGTTGCAGGAGAAGACGACTATAAATGGAAATCGGGAAGGTGGAGGAGCTTTTTGCTTTTTTTAGGGTTTTGCTTTTCTAGGGTGTTTTTAGGGTTCTGCTTTTCTAGGGGTTTTTAGGGTTTTGATGTTTTAGGGTTTTCGCGTTGCAGGAGAAGACGACTATAAATGGAAATCGGGAAGGTGGAGGAGCTTTTTGCTTTTTTTAGGGTTTTGCTTTTCTAGGGTGTTTTTAGGGTTCTGCTTTTCTAGGGGTTTTTAGGGTTTTGATGTTTTAGGGTTTTGTTGTTTTAGGGTTTTTGCGTTGCAGGAGAAGACGACTATAAATGGAAATCAGGAAAGTGGAGGAGCTTTTTGCTTTTTTAGGGTTTTGCTTTCTAGGGTTTTTTTAGGGTTTTGCTTTCTAGGATTTTTTTAGGGTTTCGCTTTTCTAGGGCTGTTTTAGGGTTTTGCTGTTTTGGGGTTTTGCTTTTTTAGGGTTCTGCTTTTCTAGGGCTTTTACGGTTTTTCTTTTTTTGGGTTTTCAAGGTTTCTCTGTTTTAGGGTTTTGCTTTTTTAGGGTTCTACTTTTTTAGGGCTTTTTTAGGGCTTTTTAGGGTTTTTAGAGTTTTGCTTTTCTAGGGTTTTCTTAGGGTTTTGCTTTTTTAGGGGTTTTTTTAGGGTTATGCTTTTCTTGGCTTTTTTTAGGGTTTCCGCTTTCACCGTGTGTGGATATTAGAGACATGGATCAGATCGAACTGCGCGCTGTCTCGATCATGCAGCACCAGATCGGATCAAGCTACAGGAGAAGAGCAGTATTGCCTCAAACGGATTTGCACCGGAAACATATTCCAATCGAGCTGTTTGCGGAAGATGAGCGCTTGTCCTGTTTCGGTTTCGGGTTGGATCGGATCCGGAAGGAAGAGCAAAACAAGATCGGACCGGGATCGAACTACAGGAGAAGAGCATTGCCTCGACACAAATCGGGAATCGGATCGAGATTGAAACTGCAGGAGAAGAGCAACGATGTATGGCCTTCTGCTTCTCGTATGCGTTGCTACTTCGATTTCTTTGCGTCGAGTTCAATCCTGTTGCCTGCTGTATATATATATATACGTGGCCATTATCCATGACAAATCTTTCTCGTACTGCCTTGCAAGGAGGGCTGGCATGATGCTTCCAGATCTGTAGCCTGGGGCGTTGTGGGCCACAAAAGACTTCCGCATCGGCTTCGATAATTGGCTACCAATGCACGCAATGTTCTTTCCTGTTTCCGATCCATGCGAGGAATCTGTTAGCATCACAATCATCGATCATTCGTCGATCCTAGCTCTCTCGTAGCGTCCTAATCATCGATCATCCTTCAGTTCCAGCTCTCTGGTAGCATCCTAACCATCGATCATCCTTCGATTCCAACTCTCTGGTAGCATCACAATTGTCGATCGTCCTTCGATCCCAGCTCTCTAGTAGCATCCTAATCATCGATCATCCTTCGATTCCAGCTCTCTAGTAGCATCCTAGTCATCGATCGTCCTTCGATTCCAGCTCTCTAGTAGCATCCTAATCATCGATCGTCCTTCGATTCCAGCTCTCTAGTAGCATCCTAATCATCGATCGTCCTTCGATTCCAGCTCTCTGGTAGCATCCTAATCATCGATCGTCCTCCGATTCCAGCTCTCTGGCAGCATCCTAGTCATCGATCGTCCTTCGATTCCAGCTCTCTGGTAGCATCCTAGTCATCGATCGTCCTTCGATTCCAGCTCTCTGGCAGCATCCTAATCATCATCGATCCTGCTTGCGTCGATATCGGAACGACGCTTCGTCGATTTTGGCCCACCGAATCGAGCTCCGATAGTTTTTTTTTTCTTTCTTTCAGTTCTTTCCGCGTGTTTCTCTTTTAGAACAAAGACAAGAAAAGGAAGAAGAAGGGAAAAGATGAGAAGAAGGTAAAGGTCAAGGTCAAGGTCAAGACCAAGGTCAAGGTCAAGGTCAAGACCAAGGTCAAGGTCAAGGTCGAGGTCGAGGTCGAGGTCGAGGTCAAGGTCCTCGCAGAGACGAAGCAGCAGCAGTCGACGAAGCCCACCCCAACGGCCGCTCTCCCTCTCCTGCAGCAGCCAAATCAGTAGTCATGGAGATGCTCATCGCTGATTCCCCTTGCCCGCCTCGTCCAGATCTCTCTTCTTCTGATTCTGCTCGTTTCTCTGCTGAAGACGAAGAAGAAGGAGAAGGAGGGGGAGAAGACGAAGGGGGAGGAGGAGGAGAAGGAGGAGAAGGTGAAGGAAATGACGGCGACGATGATGGTGATGATGGCGAGGACGACGACAATCACGATGACAATGAAGGCGCCAATCACGATGACAACGACGACGACAATCACGACGACAATGACGACGACAATCACGATGACAATGACGACGACGAGCTTTCGTATGCCGAGATTCTTCGGGCTCGCAACAAGTTCTCCGAGGCGCTGTCCATATACGAGAGAGTTCTGGAAAAGGATCCCTGCAACGTCGAAGCTTTTGTCGGGAAGGGAATCTGCCTCCATGTTCAAGGGTTCTCTCGCCGGGCGTTCAAAAGCTTTGCTCATGCGCTCACGCTGAATCCGAAGAATGCTTGTGCTCTCACACATTGCGGTATACTATACAGAGAAGAAGGTCAGCTGATTGAAGCCGCAGAGGTAGTGACTTTGTTTTTCTGTTTACTTCTTTTGAATCTCTGTGTAAACGGTGTTTGTCAATGGAATTGTCGTATGTTGCCGTATTCCTGGTTGAATGTCTGTGAGCAAATATGTCGTCTTGTCTTACTCATTCTTTTCCTTGTTTCTGGTTTGATTTATGGGTTCCATGTTACTATTGAAAATATCTGTTTTTTTGTCGAGAGAATAGATAATACACCAATTCTTATCAAATAAAAATACTCTTTTTTTCCTGTCCAATCTTCTAAGGTTTGATGGGAACCTCAATTCGTTATCAAACTCTTCACAAGCGTCCAAGAATACCAAGAATCGTTTGTGAATTTTGTACTTGCATCAGGCATTTCATGTCAGAAGATGGGACCGATCAGAATTCTCTGAGAATCCAAAGAAGGCCATTCAAACCTGATCACGAGTGAATATCAATAAGCAAAAGTTTCGTGTAGAACCTTATATTTTAATTGCAAACCTGAATATAAGTCACTTGAGATGAATACACATGTTTCTGTGTTGCTCGATTATTTTGTACTTTCACGGAGAACCCTGTCCATTTGTTTTCACAAGAACTGCAAACATTCATTTTTGTGTCATGATCTCTCATCATGTTTGTGCTGAAAATAGGTCAGCTTCTAATGTTACAATTTAAAAAGGTCTTCACAATATTGCCATGCTAAATTGGTACTTAGTAAAAACTGGATCTAGGCATCATCTTTTGGCAATTACACACTGTCAAAAGAAAAATGATTTCTTTGCAATTTATGTAAGACTTTCGTGCATAAGTCCTGTCTGTAGTTCATGCTGCTACTGAATATAGTGGGGAAAGATCTAACTTCATTTACTTAACAAGGCTATTGAAAGCAATAAGCAATCCAAGTAGAACTCGAGTTTTTGTATTTTGTTTGAAGGAGGGGGGGCTCATGCTAAATGATTGTCCATGGTCAAACGTCATTTCACAAAATCTCGTTTTTCCAAGAACTACTCTGTTTTTTTTCATAGATTGGCCCCTATTTGAAAATGGTGGTCTCAAAAGGTTTTTTTGGCTGTAAAAGTTTTGTAAATAAAACCGAACATTCTCATCATCTACTTTTTGTTCCAGGCTTGTCAGAAGGCATTACTTGCTGATCCAAGCTACAAGCCGGCCTCTGAGAACCTTGCCATGGCTTTGACAGACCTTGGGACAAATTTGAAGCTGTCAGGAAATGTCCAAGGAGGGCTTCAGAAATATTGTGATGCCTTAAAAGCAGATAATACTTACGCAGTAAGAAATTGTCCTATCACAAAATGATTTTGTTGGAATTGATATCCTATTACACAGTGAATTCTTTGGGCATTTACTACAATCTTGATAGCCACACAGCTGTTACCCTGCCTATGTAATACCTGTCTATAGGGTGGCTGAGGGCTGTCGTAGATGTATAAATGACCTCGCCCATTACTCGAGCTTGTTGTCAAGCAGATGAAAGCCTATCCCATGCTCCAGAAACGTTTGACTCTGACCCTTAGTTTATCCTTGATACCTTAAGTCTAGGTTTGTTGAGGCCTCAGTCGCACATATTCTTTTCATTGTGCTGGAAAATGCAATACATAATAACAATTTAAGCCCTATACAATGTTCATTTGGTGACTATAGATGTGTATAAGTTAGTATTACAGATAAGAATTGAAACTTTTAAGCCAGATTAGCAAAGCTTCCCAAAACATTCACGTTGATGCTGAATTTTTTGAAAACTGCAGCCAGCCTACTACAATCTGGGAGTCGTTTATTCTGAGATAATGCAGTTTGATCTAGCTCTTCAGTGCTATGAAAAAGCAGCATACTATAGGCCTATGTATGCAGAGGCGTTTTGCAACATGGGGGTTATTTACAAAAATCGTGGAGATCTGGATTCAGCGGTTGCCTGCTACGACAGGTTATATTCTGTGAACTGATACCGAGGTTATATGTGGAAGGATAGTCATAAACGTTGACTCTATGAGAATATAGGAACTTGATATTAATGCAGGTGTCTGGCTGTGTCTCCGAACTTCGAGATTGCAAAGAATAATATGGCCATAGCGCTTACTGACTTAGGTACAAAGGTATGTTTTCGAGATTGCTTACTCGACTTTATATGAAATGAGATTTCGAATTTTGACAAGTGAAAAAGATCATGTGCAACATATATGAATACGTATCATCTTGGCTGCACAAGGATTTTCAGAATTTCAATTGATTTAGATGTTAATGTTTTGTTAATCTAATGGTATTTAACTTTTCGTTTCAAAGGTTAAAGAGTTTATAATCAAAGTTTGCATCAATTAATTCAAAGTTCAGGCCACTTAATTCAAACTTCAGGGTGTTGACCATTTAGTTCGTGCATGTTTCCCTTCAGGGAAGTATAAAAATGACTTCATGGTGTTAAATGTAATGTTAATCAGTGTGTGCCATTACCTAACTATTTGAACAGAGCTTGATCCAAGTTAAAGTTTAGGGCATTTCGCCTACTGCAATGATGAGTTTGCCGCCTCACTGGTAGAATGGAACCTGGACGTTAATCTGTAGCCTAGAATCGTTGATAGAGCCTTGATCAATATTGATATTACTGCAGTCACTAAGTGCGTGAATTTCATCTTGGTCACTTTATGGTTTATGATCTTTAGAATCTTGGTGAAGAATGATATTACTGTTTTACAGTCTAAATACCAGGAACTCATTTGAAATAAAATTTCTTGACTATGAGAAAAGTACAAAGATGAGTTTGCTGCGTAACTAGTGCAATGTGGCATTACTTTTATCTCTAAATACATTTCATCACGGCTGCTAAATTAATCTTCAGAATCCCCAATCACTAAGTACACACACACACACTCACACACATATAAATGGTTTTCAAAGTATGTAATACCAGTTCATACGAAATGTCATGAGAATAGGAGAAAGTATGGAGATAATTTTACTAGCTAATGTCTAGTGATGGTTGGTTTGTAACCAATTATCCTTTAATGGAGTCCTGCATGCACATTTCTAGATGCATGCACTCTTTGCTGTTAAATGACTTTCGGAATTCCAATTCATGGCTGGGTCTGTAACTTGAAGTTCAGGGCATTTAATTCAAAATTTAGGGCTTAGACCACAAGGTTTTGAAGGTATGTATTCCCTGAAAAAATTATTGCCACCAGTTCGAATGTTCTGATAGGTAAGTAGTGGACGAGGGCTTTCTTGATTCAGAGAAGTAGACCATGTACTACCTCACTAGTGGAATGGAGCTTGATTTGTAACTAGTATTTCCTCATTGGAACTATCTGAAAGATAACTAATATTGGAAGTTTTAATCTCAGTTAATTAGCAGAAAGAGCTACAATTGGTCATAATGGTTCCTCATTCTTTCTGTTTGCGTATGCAGGTAAAGCTCGAAGGTGATATCCATAAAGGGGTAGCATTCTATAAAAAAGCTCTTTTGTATAATTGGCATTATGCAGACGCGTTATACAACTTGGGTGTTGCATATGGAGAAATGCTCAACTTTGACATGGTAGGATTAATATTAAAGCTAAGTTGAAGGTTGGAAAACTGGTATGCTTACTTGGAAAAACATTGACTGCAGGCTGTTATAATGTACGAACTAGCCCTACATTTTAATCCTCATTGTGCAGAGGCATGCAACAACCTTGGAGTTATTTACAAGGACAGAGATAACCTTGATAAAGCTGTTGAATGCTACCAGGTCTGTTGAGCAAAAGCTCTCTCATGTGATTCTACTATATCAGTATTAAAGCTTAAATAATGTTCATTCTTATCATATTGCAGATGGCACTTTCCATCAAACCAAAATTTTCCCAGTCACTTAATAATCTTGGAGTTGTCTATACTGTCCAGGTTTTCTCAACATGCTTTGACTTCAGTTTTGGCATGGTATTTGCAATTCAAAGACATTGAATTTTCTTATGTTTTTGAATTGCTATGCAGGGTAAAATGGATGCTGCTGCAAGCATGATTGAGAAGGCCATTATGATTAATCCTTATTATTCTGAGGCATATAACAATTTAGGTGAGTTTTTCATTACCTGATTATTCGTCTTTTGGTGGTTAAGATAACATCTATTCTTAGAACAATGATTTCTACTTTATTTTATTCATCAGGTGTTTTGCACAGAGATGCTGGAAACATTTCTCTTGCTATTGAAGCATATGAACGCTGTCTAGAAATCGATCCTCATTCACGCAATGCGGGTCAGGTGTGATATCAGTCATTATTTGGAGTTGAGAAAGTAGTGTACGCTTGATTTTAGAGCTTGAATGTTGTTGCAGAATCGACTACTGGCCATGAATTATATTGATGAAGGTGATGGAGACAAACTTTTTAATGCTCACAGGTTGCCACTGACTTTCAGCTAATTTGCAGCTAATGTTAGGTTTTTTACAGTGATCTGAAAGTATTGGCTTTGATCAACTATTGACAAATTTTGCTAACTCTTTTTGGCTATTTTTGTGGCTGTGTTACAGAACGTATGGTGGATGTTTACATGTTCAACATTAATCAGAACAACTATTCTAATAATATCCATCTTTGCTGTATTTACAGAGACTGGGGAAAGATGTTTAGCCAGCTCTACCCAGAATTCACCACATGGGACCACACAAAGCATCCTGATCGTGCTCTGGTGATTGGCTATATTTCGCCAGACTACTTTGTGCATTCTGTTTCCTACTTTATAGAGGCTCCACTTGCTCATCATGATTACTCAAATTACAAAGTGGTGGTTTATTCTGCTGTCGTGAAAGTGAGTTTAGTGTAGCAATACTGCATATTCAAACATTTCAATGTAGTGATATTGATTTGTGCCCAATGGTACCAGGGTGATGCTAAAACAGCGCTTTTGAAGGATATGGTTATCAAGAAAGGCGGTACCTGGAGAGACATTTATGGCATAGATGAAAAAATTGTGGCCAATCTTGTCAGGGAAGATAAAGTTGACATCTTGGTTGAGCTGACTGGGCACACAGCTAACAACAAACTTGGTGTATTAGCTTCCCATCCTGCACCTATTCAGGTAGTTTAACATATATTTCCCTTGTAACTATTCTAGTCGACAATGCAGAGAATCGAGTTTGTTTTCACGTCTTAAAACGGTTCCATTCAGGCTACGTGGATAGGTTATCCAAATACAACTGGACTTCGAACGATAGATTACCGGTTCACAGATGCTATGGTGGACCCTCCATCAACAAAACAAAGGTAAACAACTGTTAGAAGGTTGAGTATATGAAGCTTAGCAATATCTCAATCAGTTGTACTCAATTGTAGATATGTCGAAGAGCTTGTGAGGCTGCCAGATTGTTTTCTCTGTTATACACCATCTCCAGAAGCAGGTCCAGTAGTCAAAACACCAGCTATCAGCAATGGCTTTGTAACCTTTGGGAGTTTTAACAACCTTGCTAAGGTTAAAATCTTGAAAAATACTGGTCTTGTTGACTTTGGATTTTGGTTGGTAATAGATTTTATACTTTTCTGCAGATCAGAGCTCGAGTACTCCGTGTTTGGGCAAAAATACTTTGTGCCATGCCAACCTCGAGATTAATAGTCAAATGTAAACCCTTTGGATGTGAAAGCATAAGGGAAACGTTTCTCGCTAAGTTAGAGGAGCATGGAGTGGAGCCGCGCCGTGTTGATCTTTTACCACTGCTAATGTTGAATCATGAGCACATGCACGCATACTCTCTCATGGATATTAGGTTTGTGTGCAACTTACAGAAGTCAATCGTTTGTGTTTAATAAGATAGCCCTTGCAGTACCTGTGACTACATTTACTTCAATACATCCTTGCAAGAAGGAAAAATATGTAGTGCTATAGCTCAGTGTCGACATGCATGAAGAGAAGATAAAAAAAGTGTGCAAGCTTCAAACTAATGTGGTTATCCATTACATGATGCTCACAGTTTTGTTTCTAGTTCTTATTGATTCTTTGTGTTTTCCTGTGAGCAGTTTGGACACTTTTCCATATGCTGGTACAACTACTACATGCGAATCTCTATATATGGGAGTACCTTGTGTCACTATGGCAGGGCTAGTTCATGCGAATAATGTGGGGGTCACACTTCTGCATCAAGTTGGTAATACTCCTAAGTGTTTATCGATTGGTTGTTTGTAATATCATCAAGTCATTCTCTTGTCGAAATAGGACTGATGGACTCTTCATCATATACACTTCCAGGGCTTGTGAATCTAATTGCGAAAACAGAAGATGAATATGTGAGCAAAGCACTCAATCTTGCATCCGACGTCAGCTCTCTTGCCAATACAAGAATGGCCCTCAGAGAACGTATGTCTAAATCTCGTCTTTGTGATGGCAAAGCCGCTGTCCGAGATCTTGAAGCAGTCTACAGAAGGCTATGGCATAGATATTGCGATGGTGATATGCCTTCTATGTCGATTTCCAGAAGGTTAAATGAGAAGTCCAGCTGAAGTTCAACTGAAGAGTGTAAGGGTGGTACAAAGCTCAAACAAGCTTTATTTCAACCCGTCAAGTGTGTTCCTAATGGTCCAGACCATGTAGCAACACATTCTATCTTTATGACCGAAGGTAGAAATGATGAGGATTCTATAGGGAAACTGAAGATTCAGCAGGCATAATTGTTGTGGATAATGTTGTGGAAAAGCATGCAAAGAATCAATTGGAAGGACATTCTCAGCTCTGCTTCATGGTATACTCTACAGGGGCACCATATCAGTGATTATATCGAATACCAACCTTCTCCGAGCAGAGGAAAGCTATGCAATCCATCTATGTCGTCCATATGATGGCAATGGGCGCATTCGTGTATTATATATCTGATTCACAAGGAGACGGCGACAATGCTAAAACTACGATTGCGAATCGGGGTTGCAGGATCACTTGTAATGCTGACAGAACAAGCACATTAAAAATGCTGGAAACATACTTGTATCATATATGTAGTAAGCACATTTTGGATCATGACAAGGCT
Source organism: Azolla pinnata (assembly GCA_037176905.1). Classification (NCBI taxonomy): domain Eukaryota; kingdom Viridiplantae; phylum Streptophyta; class Polypodiopsida; order Salviniales; family Salviniaceae; genus Azolla; species Azolla pinnata. Next base: position 17,586 of record JBBBWG010001737.1, read on the forward strand.
GTGTTACTGCCCTCAAAGAGGGGCTCACAGAAGATGATGTAGTCACAAATTCCCCCCCTTTCTGATGCCTTTGTTTTTTTGGGAAGCAAAAGTTGAGATGTACTAATTTGTACAATCTCCTATACACTCTTAGAATGCTGATGGTAAGTGAAAATATCAGTATGGACAGTTGATCATCGACGAATGGAGGTGTTTTAGCTGAAGATAGCTGCTGTGACAAGTTCTGGTATTTTTTTTCCCCCTCTTGGGTTAAATCATGTTCCATTCATTTCTTTAGATTATATTGAGCTTCTAGTTTGGCACATTGTCAATCAAAATACGCGAGGAAGCCTGATTAGAATGGCTTGATTCTTTGGGATAAACTCTCTGGTACTTGGTTTTTGGTTATTCCGAGATCCCGAACGAGAAATCGTTGATAACAAGATCATGGAAAAAGAAGATTGTTTCTTGAGGAAGACTAAAACATCGCGTCATGATCCGCTTCTACTGCAACACCTGTCGATTTACATGCGCAAAGATGAACCAAGTGCCTCTTTGCATATTGTTTAGATCACATGCGAGGTTTCAACGTGAGGTGTATTGTTGCTCTGCGAGTCGAAAGGCTGTTTAACACTGTAGAAAGAAAGAAAAAACAAGAGAAGAAAACTCTGGTTTTCAGTTGGCGGTTGGTTGGATTCGTCAGATTGGTGGTTAGTTGAAGCTTCCTATCTGCTGACACTTGTATGTACTGCGCCTTCGGATTGATGAGCCCCAATTGGAGCTCTCAACCTCCATCGACAAATTGTTACGTCAAGCCGAGTGGAGAGTCAAGATAGACAGACAAACAGACAGGCAACGATGACGATTGATCTGCAGATCGAATATGACGCGATTTTCTTCCTTCCGTTTCTGTCTGATGGCGGTTATTTCCTAGTCTTTTCCGATCTAGTAAGACACAATGATATGGGATCGAATTCGATGACGATGCCGACTTGTCAGCTGTAGGCGGATGAATCGGCATCGATCGATTCGCCTTTACTCCGTCCATCCGCGCATTGCGGACGGTTTATGGCGCTGTAATTATCGAAATCTCGAACCCGGAATTCCAAACTACACGATTTCCATACTTTAAACCCCTTTCGGAGTTCAGGGTTCAGAGATGGAATTTTCAGCGTCGATCAGAAGAGTTCATGCAAGAGTTCCCGATATGGAAATCCAGAGGGTGTGTCAACGACAGCTCTGAATCTGGAGATGTCAAGAAGAGAAGCCTTTGCTCGAGTTCAATTCACACTCAGGATTCGGAATCGTGTGCTTCATGCCTATTCACGCCGCTAAACCCTAAACCCTAAACCCTAAACTGTGAACCCTAAACCTTGAACCCTGAATTCTGACTCGAAGAAGAAGGTCTGATCAAGGCCGATTAGAAGGGCTCACGATTGGTCGTATGGCGGCGATTTGCATTGATCGGAAACATCCGAAACCCTAAAACCCTAAACTTGAAAGTCCTAGAACCCTAACCATAGAAAACCCTAAACCCTAGCGCTTCATGCCGCGAAACCCTGAACCCCGAACCCTAACTCGGAGAAGAAGGTCTGGTCCCAAAATCCTGAAACCCCCAAACCCTAGAACCGTAAATCCTAAACCCTAAAGCTAAAAGCCAAAGCCAAACCCTAAACCCCAAAACCCTAATCGTAGAAAACCCTAAACCCTAGCACTCCACGCCCTGAACCCCGAACGCTGACTCGGAGAAGAAGGTCTGGTCGGGCCGAGGAGCAGCTTTTCAAGGGCCACGGCTCACGAGTGGTCTCAAAACCCTAAACCTAAAGTCCCAAAACCCGAGCCCCAACCCTAACCCTAACCCTAACCGACCAACCCTAGAACTGTAAATCCTAAACCCTAAAGCTAAAAGCCAAAGCCTAAAACCTAAACCCAAAACCCAAAACCCTAACCTGAACCGGAACCTTAGAACCCTAACCCTAACCCTAATCCTAACCCTAAACCCTAGAATGAATGAATGAATGAATGAATTGGAAACGTTTTCGTGAAGTTTCACAACAAACATATTCTCGAATTTGACAAAACCCTAAAACCTGAACCCGAACCCGAGAACCCAAAACCCTAAAACCCTAAAACCCTAAAACCCAAAACCCGAACCCGAATCTTAGAACCCGAACCCTAACCCTAAATCCTAGAATGAAATGAACGAATGAATTGGAAACGTTTTGGTGAAGTTTCATTTGACAGAACCCTAAAACCTAAACCCAAAGCCCAAAACCCTAAAACCCAAAACCTTAAAACCCAGAACCCTAAAACCCAAAACCTTAAAACCCAAAACCTGGACCCTAACCCAAACCTTAGAACCCTAACCCTAACCCTAAGCCTAACCCTAACCCTAACCCTAACCCTAACCCTAACCCTAACCCTAACCCTAACCCTAACCCTAACCCTAACCCTAACCCCTAGAATGAAATGAACGAATGAATTGGAAACGTTTTGGTGAAGTTTCATTTGACAAAACCCTAAAACCCAAAACCTTAAAACCCAAAACCTGAACCCCAACCCGAACCTTAGAACCCTAACCCTAACCCGAACCTTAGAACCCTAACCCTAACCCAAACCCTAACCTTAACCCGAACCCTAACCCTAACCCTGACCCGAACCCTAACCCTAAACCCTAACCCTAACCCTAACCCTAACCCTAACCCGAACCCTAACCCTAAACCCTAACCCTAACCCTAACCCCTAGAATGAAATGAACGAATGAATTGGAAACGATTTTGTGAAGTTCCACAGATACTGTCTTCTTCTTCTTCTTCTTCGTCTTCGTCTTCGCACAGAAACAGACACGAGAGCGCGGAGCATAAATAGTCTGCAGCTTCGCCATCGCCATCGCCAAATCCTTCAGCTCCATCGCCACCGCCATCGCCAAGTTCCTTCAGCTCCATCGCCATCGCCGTCGCCGAATTCCTTCAGCTCCATCGGCCATCGCCGTCGCCGAATTCCTTCAGCTCCATCGGCCATCGCCATCGCCATCGCCATCGCCAAAATCCTTCCTTTTGCCTTCCTCGCCATCGCCAAAATCCTTAACTTTGCCTCCATCGCCATCGCCAAAATCCTTCCTTTGCCTCCATCGCCATCGCCGAATCCCTGTACCTCCATCGCCATCGCCCAATCCTTGTACTTCCATCGCCAAATCCTTGTACTTCCATCGCCAAATCCTTGTACTTCCATCGCCATCGCCAAATCCTTTGCACCTCCATCTCCACCTCCATCTCCTTCTTCATCTAATCCTATCTCTGCTGCTCCGCAAGCTCCCTCCTCCTCCTGCTTCTTGCAGCGCTAACTCCCGTCCTCGACTCTCGGATCCTCTCTCGCCAATCCTCTTGCATTCATCGCCATCACCATTCATCGCCATCATCGCTGTCGTGGTCGTCGTCATCGCCATCGCCAGTCCATGCCTCGAAGCTTCTGCGGTTTTCCTACCCTTTCGAAGCAGCAGCAGCAGCAGCAGGAGGAGGTTGCTGAGCAGAAGAAGATCATCTGAGGCGGGGGAATCCGGGGCTATGGAGAACTGGCATCTGTTCACTGCAGCGTTCGTTCTCAGTCTCGTCGATCTGGTATTCTCCTCCTCCTCCTCATTCTTCTTCTTCTTCTTCTTTTTCTTCATTCCTCTTCTTCTTCTTCTTCTTCTTCTTCTTCTTCTTCTTCTGCTTCTGCTTCTTCTTCTGCTTCTGCTTCTTGCCTTTCGGATTTCTTCCACATCGATCCCTGCTCGTCCGATTTCCCTGCGTTCTGGCCATCGCTTCTTGTTGCGAATCGCCGTCTTCACCTTCGATCGATGGATATACTGTGATTTTCTCCCTCTTCCATGGATATATGTACATGATGCTCTCTCTCTCTCTCTCTCTCTCTCCCTCCCTTTTGCTTGGCCATGGAAGCTTCTTTTCTCTTTGAATCTGCTACCACTGCTGCTTCTCGTTCCTTCATAGATTACCTGCATTAGCTAGCTATGGAAGCTTGGTTTTCTTTCTTGCTCTTTGTCATACCCTCCTCCTTCTTCTGCAAAACCTTTGCTTGTCATTTTGTGCTGCATTTCTGCCTGAGCTATGGAAGACTAAGCTTGACATTCTTCATAGATTACCTGCATTAGCTAGCTATGGAAGCTTGGTTTTCTTTCTTGCTCTTTGTCATACCCTCCTCCTTCTTCTGCAAAACCTTTGCTTGTCATTTTGTGCTGCATTTCTGCCTGAGCTATGGAAGACTAAGCTTGACATTCTTCATAGATTACCTGCATTAGCTAGCTATGGAAGTTTGGTCTTCTTGCTTTCTCTTTGTCATACCCTCCTCCTTCCTCTGCAAAACCTTTGCTTGCCATTTTCTGCTGCATCTCTCTGCCTGAGCTATGGAAGACTAAGCTTGACATCCTTCATAGATTATCGGCATTCTCTGCATCTCTGCATCTCTGCCTAAGCTATGGAAAACTAAGCTAGCTACGGAAGCTTGATCTTTCGTTCTTTCTCTTTTGATGTCTCCTCCTTCTTCTGCAAAACCTTTGCTTGTCACTTTCTTCTGCATCTCTGCCTGAGCCATGGAAAACTAAGCTTGAGATTGTGATTCGTCCATCCTAACAGAGAGATCTTTACTGGGCTATGGAAAGCTATGCCTTTTCTTATTCTTTCCCCATCTCTTCTTCTGGTGCTTCTTCTCCGTCTCGTCCATCTGAAATTCCTCAGAGATCTGTGTGCGCCGTGGAGAAGTAAGTCGATCTCATCTTACTCTCTCCCTTCCTTCCTTCCTTTGCGCAGAGCGTTCTGGGCGCATTCCTGTGGTATCAGTTCTCCACACTCTACTTCGCATGGCATCTCTGCCCCATGATCGTCAATCGCATCTGCGAGCTCATAGCTTTCATGTTCACAGGGGGAATGCTTCCATCGCTGGTAAGATTACTCGCTCGGACCAAGAAGCCATGAATTCCATTAGCCCTAATGCTCAAGACGGCGTGGACCCTAGCCTTCATACGTGATTCTGCACATGTGCACTGATCGATGCATTAGGGTTGTAACCCTAACATGTAGACAGGCATCCACGCACACACAGAGTCAGGCATACATGAAGAAGGAAAGAAGCTATGGATCAGAACAAGCAGTGAAGCCATGAGTTCTAACCTTCGTATACAAAGATGGACATACAGAGATATTGAACAACGATCATATGATATATCCATGGATTTGTATCAGGAACGGAAACCAAGAAGCCATGGGATTTGTATCAGGAACGGAAACCAAGAAGCCATGGATTTCTAGCAGAAGATGGCACCAAGAAGCGATGGATTTGTATCAGAAATGAAACCAAGAAGCCATGGATTCTGGCATAGCCTGTAGACGCGCCCATATCTTGCTCAGAATGCATCTACAAGGAACCCTAGTGCATGTGTATGTGATCCTCGGATAGGGCTAGAAATGTTTGAGTCTGTTTTGAAGCATGGCAAGAGTTGCCAATAAACCCTAATTTCCATGGAGGACTCTAACAGCTCTGTTTGTTTCCTATAAATCCTAATTTCCATGGAGGACTCTAACAGCTCTGTTTGTTTCCTATAAACCCTAATTTTCATGGAGGACCCTAACACCTCTGCTTGTTTCCTGTAAACCCTAATTTCCATGGAGGACCCTAACAGCTCTACTTGTTTCTTCTCTCGGGCCACCTACAGTTTGCCATATTTCAAGTGCCACTCTCCTTGTTCTCCACGACCATCTACGCCAACAGGCAGCAGCATCTGCAGAACAAGCTCCTTCTTGCCGTCTATTGCACTCTCCTTGTGTACGAGGTAAGCCCTGGTCTTTTCACCACCACCAAAAGAGAAGCTCCATAGCCAGATTGATCTGGAAAGCAGGTCTGAGATTGCTCTTTTTGGCTTCTTTGCCCGGTATCCTCT
>JBBBWG010001737.1:23596-34836 GCA_037176905.1 Azolla pinnata
GAGAAGCTCCATAGCCAGATTGATCTGGAAAGCAGGTCTGAGATTGCTCTTTTTGGCTTCTTTGCCCGGTATCCTCTATGCGATACAACAACAGTTCCTTGTAGCTGTGCTTATGATCAAGATGGGTCGTTATCTCAAGTGCCCAAGGCTGAGATCTCATCAGATTGCTCGACCTTCTTCCTCGCAGCAGGTCTATCCTCTATCTACAGTCTTTGCATCTATTGTAGCTTCCCTTGGAACATGTCCCTATGTATAAGATTCGTGTATACAACTGCTTTCCTGCATGATCAGCTACTGTGTACAAGGATTCTAGTTGTATGTGCATACAGATCAGCAGCCGCTATATCTGTTCCGTATTTGTCAGTGTGCAATGTGTTTGCACAGTAGTTTGCATGCATACACTAAGCATACATCGTACCTTGCATGCACATATTATTACCTTACACATAGGATGCATATGAGCTCTGTTTGCAGAGAGATATCGAGTTCTATTTGCATATGCAAACATAATTCACCGTCCAATGTGTGATAAGATCCATAAGCTTTGTAGCCGCATGACGTAAGATGCGATGTAGGATGCATTTGAGCTCTGTTTGCATAGAAATATTGAGTTCTGTCTGCATATGTGAACATAATTCACCTTCTAATGTGTGAGAAGATCCACTACTGTTAAGCTTGCAAATTTTGTAGCTCCTGACATAAGATCCACTACTGTGAACGTTGCAAGCTTTGTCGCGTCATGGCATAAGATGCGATGTAGGATGCATTTGAGCTCTGTTTGCATATAAATATTGAGCTCTGTTTGCATATGCGAACATAATTCCCCTTCTAATATGTGAGAGAAGATCCATTACTGTTAAGGTTGCAAAGTTTTGTAGCTCCTGGCATAAGATCCATTACTGTGAATGTTGCAAGCTTTGTAGCCCCATGGCATAAGATCCATTACTGTCAAGGCCGCAAGTTTTGTAGCTCCATGGCATTTTCAACTAATGGCATGACTTTGTTTTATGGGTAAAAGAAATGCATGAACACACATTAGTTTGCATATAATGCTTGATTTTGCTTATTAGTTTGCATATAGTGCTTGTTTTGCATATTAATTTGCATAAACCACTTGCAATTAGTTTATAGCATATACTCGGTGTACACTATGATTCTAATCTCTCTGTTTTCATTTGTTTCCTTCTTCTACATTTGCATATGTAGGTTTCCCAGCCTTATATTGCCTTCCACATGTTTGCACTGTTCACACAACCCGTAGGTCCTGGATTTCCGTACCTGAACAACCCCGAACAGAGCGAGGTACTCGCTATACTCTGGATTTGTTACCCTTAACACCTTGTTCAACAGTCTCGATTCGCCCTGTTCTATTCATCTTTCTTTTGTCATTGTTTGTATACATTTTCTTCTCTGCTTGACAACGATGTTAAAACGTTTCTGATTCGAAAGGGATCGCAAGCTGAAGGATTTGTTACCGTCCAACAGCCCGATGGGAAAAAGGTTCCGATTCCCAGTTCCTGCTCACTCTTCAAGAAATATTGGGGTTAATGCTTTGCAAAAGATGGTTTCGGATCGAATTCTTATCCGCCGAATCTGACATAAAAAACTGGGTTATTCATGGTCTCTGATAGGTTATGCTAGGGAAAGTACTGCAATCGAAAGCTGAACCTCTCCAAATAACCGGTGATGAACAATCTGAAAGCTGCATCAAGCCACCACAAACTACTACGAGGGATGCCCTTGCCATCGACGTCCAGCATCAACCAGAAAGCCCTGTGGAATCTGCCCTGATCGAGCCAGCATTGGATGATGATGCTAGGGGACAATCAGTGGCTCCTGTCGTAAACTCCATATCACTTGTTGTAGAGCAACTGGGTAATAATACTCTGGAAACCGATCGAGGACCTGATCTCGTTCGGTTCACATCGGCAGTTAACGCCACATCTGATATCGATGGAGACCATCATGGTTCCGGAAAGCTCGCTATCACTTCTTCTTGTGAATGACATAAGTAACCGATGTCTGGGAAACAAATGGTGACATCCAAATTCCCAACGTGATTCAGGTTCAGCATGACTCCAAATCATCATCAGGATATATCGAATCAAAGCTGAACTACGATTGTGGAACCGATTCAGATAAAAAGTGGTCTAAGGTTTAACAATGCCTAGGCAGTGAATGACACCCTGTTTTCTTCTCTTCACCTCTATGTTAGAAAGGGTTCTAACATGCCGGTTTTCTTCGCCCCCACCCCAAGCTGTATCTCTCTTCTCTTTAGATAAACCCTTAACCCTAAACCCTAAAAACCTTCCAAGAGATCTGAATTTCGAGGTTTTGAGAGACCTCAGTTTTGAGCCACGGATTCGATGTCCAATGTATGTATTTTTAGGGATGAAGAAGGAAAGCAAAACCAGAAGGGAAAACTCAATTTGGCTGGCCTTGTTGATGGATTGAGTGAGAGCAAGAAGTGGTTCTATAATGAATGATCAAACATGTAATGTGGCCAGAATGTACAGATGGAAATCGGCATTATGCCAAAGAAAGCAATGTATACACTGTATGCTAGTGTGATTGGCCTGAGCAACTACTCTTTTGCAAGGCACTGAACAGTCTGATTCAGTCACCGACGATTCTTTCGGTGCAGCTGTGAATGTATGCAGCAGGGATTTTGAAGAAAAGCTCCACCTCTTTATGCTGACAAGGGAAGGGAAGAAGAGCTGGTTTCTGGTTGTTGTTCAGGCCCTGAACACTGTCAATGTCTCGCACCGCGCCGGATCGTGGTCATGTCAATCAAGCAGTATGTATGGAGTAGATCTGTCTGCATGGATCATTGGAACTCAAGGGAAAGGGCAGCTTTCTTGCTATGTTTTTTGGTTGCATCAGTCAAAGGAGTTGGGACTTGTGTGTTGTGCTTTTTTGCAAGCTATCATGTCTTGAAGAACTGGGTACCTGGGTACAGTGTTTTTTTTTGCTGCACAGATTTCAGTTCAACAAGATGGATGGTAGCAGATTGCATCCACCGCGTGTACGAATCGGCATTCGACATCGAAGCTTGCTTGATTCAGCTAAAAAGGAAAGGCCATGTTTGGGAGCAGGTTAAAGCTAACAGTTTTGAGGGCGAATCGAAGCAGCCAATGCCATTATTCGGTGGGCATCTGTATCTGAGAAGGGACCTGGAACCCTGAACCTCCGAGGCAAGTTTGGGTCATCGAGCTAAGGCGAACGAATGCCCTTCCATCTGATCATCGCAACCATGGTGTGAATGCATCCACTATCTGACCAGATTCGACAATCCTCTGCGAGTTTTACGTGTGATCGCATTGTATGGCCTATGCAAATGCATCCCAGCTATGGCAGCTTGGAGGGTCCCTTGTTCCACCGTTTGCTTCGGTAGTCGATGAGCACTCGCTCATTTGCCGCTCAGAATGATCCGCGCGTTGCATCTTGCTGGTTTTGTATCAGCCCAAGCATCTGTTTTCCAACAGTGTCGTGGAATTGGAGAGCCGAGGATCTCCGGTTGCTTTCTATGCACGATGTTTGAATCTAGAAACGAAGATCGTACTGTAACTACGGATGCGAAATGCCCGATGTCGCAAGCGCATAACCAAAATCTCGTCATCGAGATTCGAGCATGTCGCCGTTCCGAGGAGAACGCATGCAGTTCTGCGATGCATTGCGCAATCGCATTTTAATGCAGAACTCGACATCGGGTACGAGTTCTGGTTGATGCAATGACCGCGAAGTGGCTTGCATGCACGAGCTCTTACCGATGCGATTAGAGCGGAAGACTTTGCAGTATCGAACCAATCCGGTTCGGCGCCTGTCCTCGGCGCTTTTGTACTTCGAGTCTCTGAAACAACTTCACATCTTGTCTTCTTTGTTCTCGTCTTGTTTGCTTTCTTGTACTCCGACTCTTCGGGTGGCTTTGTATCTGGTCTTCTTGTTCTCACATTTGTTTCTCCTCCTCCTTGTCTTTTTGAGTCAATCCATATGAGCTTTTATACCATGATGTTCGATCGATCGATCGACATGAACATGATGTGTGGGTCCAATCCATGTGACAGAATCGGTCTCAGTGGTCTTGAAGCCGAGCGATTGGAAGGAACGGAGCTGAGACGAGCTGCCTAGTCTTAGAGCTGGTCCATGCGAGGTCTTGAGAATGGATCTATGTGTGAAATTGGTCGATCGAGAAGAGACAACACAGGGCTTCTTCATCGGATCGGATCTCAGCATTCGGAATGGATTTGTGCGTGAAGTTAGCTGATCGAGCAAAAGACATACACGTATGGCTTCTTCGTCGAATCGGATCGGCAGCATGAGCCGAATCGAGTTGCATTCAGCTATGAGCCCGAATCGAGCTGCATTCAGCTTCGAGCCCGAATCGAGCCATGTCAGAAGCAAAACAGAAGCAGAAGAAATAGAACCGTGTCAGAAGCCAACGGAAGCATGTCAGAAGCAAACAAAAGCCGAATCAAGCCATGTCAGAAGCAAAACAGAAGCAGAAGAAATAGAACTGTGTCGAAGCCAACAGAAGCATGACAGAAGCAAACAGAAGCCGAATCGAACCATGTTAGAAGCGAACAGAAGCAGAATCGAAGCAATCAAAAGCAAATTGAAGCATGTCAGAAGCAAGCAGAAGCCGAATCGAACCATGTCAGAAGCAAACAGAAGCAGAATCGAAGCAATCAAAAGTAAACAGAAGCATGTCGGAAGCAAACAGAAGCCGAATCGAACCATGTCAGAAGCAAACAAAAGTTGAATCTGTCAGAAGCAAATAGAAGCTGAATCGAAGCAATCAGAAGCAAAATCGAACCATGTCAAAAGCAAACAGAAGCCGAATCGAAGCAATTTGAAGCAAACAGAAGCCGAATCAAAGCATGTTTGAAGCAAACAGAAGCCGAATCGAAGCATGTCAGAAGCAAGCAGAAGCATGTCAGAAGCAAACAACAGAAGCAAGAGTCAAGAGAGTCCATTGAGCAAGATCTTCTTCCAGTTTGATCCTTTGAAAAGCCAATGAGAAAAGCCAATGAAAAGATGCTCTTCTCTTTGGAAGAAGAAGAAGAAGAAGAAGAAGAAGGAAAGAAAGTTCAACCCTAAGTCTTAAGGAAACAGAGCATTTCTCTGTTGAAGAAACAGAGGAAGAAGAGAGACCTTCTCCCCTTCTTCTCTGCGCCACAGACACACGCCGAAGACAGAGAGCAAGAGGGCAGAAGCAGCATCTGAAGCTGAAGCAGAAGCAGAAGCAGGAGCAGAAGCAGAAGCAGAAACAGAAGCAGAAGCAGACGGCGGAGGAGGAGCATTTCATCTGGGCTCCTTCAAGTAAGTATCCACGGGAGAATCGCCCATCTCTCTCTTCTTCTTCTTCTTCTTCTCGTCTAAATCTCGACTTCCTCAATGAATCGATCTCTTGCATCCTTCCCCCCGCTTCTTGCTCTCCCCGGATCGCCGGCTCATTCTTTTCCTTCCTTCCTTTTTCTCTTTTCCCCTTTCCTTCAATGCTGTGCTCTCTGTTTTGTCTTCGCGTCATGAGAATCAAGGGTTGCTTTCTTCGTCCCCCAAGTCGCTTTTCCCATGACAAATTATGGCTGTTTGGATTGCTTGTTTCTGATGAAGCCAAAACGTCTCTGTTGCTTGATTCATGCATCTTTTCTCAAGCGTTTTGGCAGCTCAAGATATGGCGGCTGGCTTCAGAAACCTTCTTTTGTCACCTGTTTTACTTAGATCTGTGAGAATTCTGTCCCCGGGCAGTGAAAATGGCTTACCTGAAAGTAATTGATCCATGCAGTTTTCCAATGGCTTCTTCAACAATGACCTTTTTAAGCTCTCAATCAACCAGTTCTCCAATGGAAGGCATCTCGAAAGGGAAGAACTGTATTCTTTCATCATCCACATCACCAACACCAACATCGTTTTGCGCTGCACCTATGTCGAGGTTGAATACAATGGAAAGTATCAGATTTTCTCTGAGATCTTCAAGTAGCGAAAAGGTTGTATTCAGGTCATCTGTGTATGGATCATCATTATGTGCCAAAACTGGCCTTTGCTCACTGCCTTTGCTCACAAAGAAGGAGGATAAGAAGAGATCTCCTGTTTGTATGGCCTCGTATTCCTCTTCCTCATCTGCAGATGATCTTCCCTCTGGAAAGGATGCGTCAATTCCGTAAGTCTTCTAATAACAATTCGATGACTTCTGGTCTCTTTCAATCGATTCATAAATTTTTTATCAAATGTTAAATTTTGTATAGAAATGTGTATATTTTTACTCAATGTTTTCTCTATTTGCTAGCTTTGATTTACAGCTTTTAGCAATTTTTTGGCATTTTTTCGTGTAATATGTGGCATCATTTTCTCTATGTAAAACCTCCATTTTCTATGCAGTTTTGAAAATTGTTAGGTATCTTCTATAATATTTCTAATGCTTTCTCTAGGAAAATCCATCAAAATTTTAGTTTTTGTTGCATTATTTCCTCAACTTTTGTTTAACAAGTTTTTCCATTCCCACTTCTATTTTAAGGGTTTAGGGTTTATTTTTAGCTTAAATTTCTCGTAGGTTTTGTCTGCATATGTATATGTATCTATTTATGTTAATGTATTCTGGAAGCATGGTTGAATTTTTTATATAAGCTGTAATCTTCGAAAAGCTGAAGCCTTTACCCTCTGCCATTGGGACAGGGTCGTAGCTGAAAAGTCTGAAGGGTTTCTAGATAAATATCCAGCATTGGTAACCGGATTCTTCTTCTTCATGTGGTAAGTAAATGTCTTTGTTTGGCCATAATCTCCATGATTAAATGTATCCAAAGCATGTCAGTCTGTCTGCCCAATTGTCTTATGGTTCCATGGCTAGTTTAACACAGTGATGTGCTTGCGTAATGCAAAGATAACAGCTCAAAGTTTATCCTTCCTCTTTTCTAACTTTCCGTCCAATATAAGGATTTCCATCCAATATCAGGACTCTTGGACCTTTTTTTACTCATTTTCTTTTATCTTGTATGCAGGTATTTTCTCAATGTGATATTTAACATTCTCAACAAGAAGATCTACAACTACTTCCCTTACCCCTAGTAAGTGTACTCTCGCTCTCATGTACTACATAGCCGGCTGAAAGATGTAAGGAGAAGCAAGAAAGGAACTAACTAGGCGTTTGTGATCATGTTACAGTTTCGTATCCACAGTTCACTTGATAGTGGGTGTTGCTTATTGTGCTGTGTCATGGGCCTTAGGTGTGCCAAAACGAGCTGTAAGTCTCTAGGAAAATTGTGATTTTATCTTCAAGATCATAAATATTATTTGGGTACATATCTATATTTGTATCATCTGCACACATGCTCCATGCTTATTGCTTTGGATCATTGTCTAAGTCGTCTTATCTAGTTGTATGAAACACACAATATTTCCTTGATGCGTTTCTTTTATCTCTAACACTTGCTCAAACCGGAACTTGCTAACCAATTATGTTTTTCTGATTTTTGGCAGCCACTTACCAAGGAAACATTTGGGCTACTTGTTCCTGTGGCTGCATGTCATGCCCTGGGGCATGTTATGACCAATGTATCTTTTGCTGCTGTCGCAGTGTCATTCACACACACCATAAAAGGTTTGTGGCCTAGATGAGTTTCTGACGACAAGAAATGGCTTAAGAGTAAAATCATGTGAAGGATTTGTGAATTGTGGGAATGCTGGATGTTTAATAATGACAATCTAGATGTGGTCTCCTGTAGATTCCTGAAAAAAAAACTCCAGAATTGAGATGGTTTAGAATGATAAACCTTTGTGCAATTGAGTTTCTATCACTTCAAATACCTTGTGTCTACAGATTAAGGTGGTCTGTCTATGAGAACTTATGAGGTTTTTGTGGATCTTTTTCAGCTTTGGAACCTTTCTTCAATGCTGCTGCATCACAGTTTGTGCTGGGTCAGCAGATCCCTTTCACTCTCTGGCTCTCATTGGCTCCTGTGGTTATTGGTATGTCTTATTATGTGAAATTGTGACTTAATTCATATCTCTCAATTCATTAATCTGATACAGGAGGGTATTTTTTAATCACTGGAATTTTCTGTCTATTTTGTGTCTAGGTGTTTCAATGGCTTCAATGACTGAGCTTTCTTTCAATTGGCTTGGTTTTTTTAGTGCAATGACATCTAATATCGCCTTTACATACCGGAGTGTGTATTCAAAGAAAGCCATGGTGTGTCCATCTCGTGAAGCTTTTGTAATGTAACAGTGAATTTCTGGAGCTTTGAACTGTATTTCACTATGTATTTCTGATTTTGTTTTTACAGACGGGGATGGACAGTACAAACCTTTATGCTTACATCTCAGTCATCTCTCTTTTGTTTTGTATTCCGCCAGCCATTCTGGTTAGTAATGACTTATTCATACTGAATTATATGCGACTTATTTACTGCTACAGTATAACTTTAAAGGAAATTATACAACTCTTTTCATTGATATTTCGAACAATAGTTTGAGATGTTGGTTGATTCTCTATCTACCAGACTCCTAAATTACAAGCTTATTGTAACTTATTGACATTGCAAATTCATGTTACAACTAACATTGCCTTAATCTTAACTACAGATTGAAGGCCCAGCGCTTCTACAGCATGGGTTTGCTGATGCCATTGCAAAGGTTGGAGCTGTCAAGTTTTTAACTGATCTCTTCTGGGTTGGAATGTTCTACCATCTTTACAACCAGGTAACAGAGGATTAGGAAAGGCTTCAGTGTAGAATGTGTCATCTTAGAGTTCTTTTGTTTTCGGTCATAAGGCAGTTTTAGAGGGACTTCTCTTTGTCTTTATTCAGAAAGATGATGTGCATTGCTTACATTAGGATATATGATATAATGTCTTCTCTATTTGTTATAGTTGGCTACCAACACATTGGAAAGAGTTGCACCTCTCACACATGCAGTGGGAAATGTCCTGAAGCGGGTGTTTGTTATCGGATTTTCAATCATTGTTTTTGGTACCTTCTGATCTTGCCCATTTCTATATCCATTTATAACTTCAACTTTCTGCTTGCAAGGGGTAATTTGGTGTTTCTACTGGAAACTTTTTGATTTTAGGCAACAAGATCTCATTTCAAACTGGCATTGGAACGAGTATAGCTATTGCTGGTGTAGCTCTGTACTCCTTCATTAAGGCTAGGATTGAAGAAGAAAAGAAGGCAAGTTTAAGATTACATCGTTCATTCTAAGGTTTAGGGTATATATAAGGTTAGTGGATATAGAGATTGAAAAAATAGATCGAGCTATAAATTCTTTTCTTTTTTGCAGAAAGCGGCCCTAGCTGCCAAGACAGCATAATCCAAATTGTTGAATGGAGAACAGCCAAAAATATTTGGTTTATTGAGAAGTTTTGATGAAACATGACATTTGGGCGCGAAAAAGTAGGTTTCAAAAACATAACGAAATCCTGTCTTTTTTTGTCTGGGATTTTTGGAAGAGGTGGTTGAAAAACACAAGGTTTTTTTGATTTCACCCCGTGTTCACCAAATAAAAGGTTTCTCAACAAATAATTTTTCATCACTTCCATTGTTTTGGGGGTCTTTTGCGCCATTTTGACCTTCATATAAGAGGAGTAACAGAAACATTGAGCATGTAATAAAATCACACACATACTTCCACTGATGAAGCTCTACATTTCTTCTGTGGATGATAATTTGTCACAAAACCTGGTGGTAATATTGTGAAGGAATGTCTGGCAGATGAATTTGGTGGTTATTTCTTTCATTTCCTAGATTGACACTCTGCTTGAAAAGCCATTATCTCATGACAATCCAAAATTATGCAGATATCAGAGTGTTTGCATAGCATCATTGGGGGAGACAGTGATCAATCCTGACATTAACCAAACCTTACATCTGATGAAATGGAGTTTCAATGACAAATTGATAATGAGAATTTCAACCAATTTAATCATGGAAGAGCTAGCACACCCAAATTTTTTCGATGTAATTTTTGAATGTACGAGCAATACTGTCGGATTTTTTATTAACCAAGATTCGGAGGAGATCGAATGGACGAGAGAGCAAGACTTTAGCAGATTTTCAATCAACCAAAATTGGGTTCCTCCGATTTTCAACCAATTTGAGAAATCATTCGACAACCTTATGATCTAGGTTTAGGGTTTAGGGTTTACAACCTTGAGATCTAGGTTTAGGGTTTAGGGTTTACAACCTTGAGATCTAGGTTTAGGGTTTCGGGCTTGCTTACAACTTGGAGATCTAGGTCTAGGGTTTATTGTTCTCAACGCTAACATCTAGGTTTAGGGTTTAGGATTCAGGGCTTACAACATGGAGATCTAGGTTTAGGGTTTAAGGCTTACAACCTTGAGGTCCAGGTTAAGGTTTCAGGGTTTCAAACCTCTGAGGACTAGGTTTAGGGTTCACAAGCTTGAGATCTGGGTTCCAGGTTTCAAGATTGACAAACATCGAGCGATTCATCATTGCAACTTGTGGGTTGGATTTTGTGCATGTCTTCTTCCCGATCCGATCGAGAGCGGGGATTGGTTTCATGGAGTTTGCAACCCTAGAAATCCGTCGATTGATTGCATGCGTTTTTTGACGGCTCCAGATCGCGATTCGAGCAGGCGCTCAGAACCTTTTGACGCCAGCCTCTACTGCCAGAATTAGCTTTAGTAATCTTGCGCAAAAAAGGATAACACGGGATCGAGACTTTTATAATCAAATCCGTGTTTCTTTTGGTACTTCGCACGTTTGAAAGTGAAGGAAAACGCAATACACGAATGTCTGGTTCACCTTGATCACTCCTTTTTTTGAAGTTCCGTTAATTAGTTTGTTGATGTTAGGGTTTACTTGATTAATTGTGTTTTTACTCACGCACTCGTGTGCCTAATTAACTCTTGTTCTTGGATTTCAACATCGGAGATGCTTGCCATCTTTGCCTTAAGGAATGGAAGAGGGTTGGAGAAAGTCTAAGGGTATGTAATTCCAAGGTACATATTATTTGAGCGTTATTAAAAAACTAAAATTGAGATGTAGTACTCCAGGAGTTAATCTATTTATTTAGGCTATAACTTTCATAAGTAACTAGTTCTCTTGTCATAGGGTATTTTACGATGCGTACGCTGATCAGTTCAGGTGATCTTCATCTGTATCATTTATTTACTAAACGGAAGGATCTTGTTTTGAGGGGTAGTCGTCGAGTTTTTTTTTCGGATTCGACTCCGTCAAGAACAACTGCTCCTCTGCAGTTTTCTGGGAATGCGAGCTTGTGCGTAT
>JBBBWG010001748.1:0-26030 GCA_037176905.1 Azolla pinnata
TGTAACATGAATCACTGTCTTTGCTCTAGGGATTTTTGTGCCCCAAGCTCTAGACTTTTTTCAGGGCTTCCTGTATTAAAAATCTTGCTCTGTTTCCTTTTTCTGTTTTTGGAGGGGAGGGGACACATTGAATTTTACTGTTATCTGAGTAGAGGTTTTGTCGACGCCATCGTGATGACAGCCAAAGCAAATTATACTGAAGGCATGGAATCATGGAGATGTCGGTAATCAACACGGTTGATGCCAATGCCTTTGATGCTACTTTTGGTGGTGTTAGTGCGAGCAATACCTTTGCATCCGATGTTGTCAAAATGTAAAAAGAACAATCTGCATGCTGTAAATTTCTCTGCTGTTCCGGATGTTTGTGAAATTCGCCAATGCCTTGCATATGTTGTCGATGCGAATGTCTTTGCAATGCCGATTTCTGTGATGTCGTCAAAGTCCAATGCCGTCGATGTGGCCAGTGCCAATGTGTTTGATGTTGATGTTATGCATTATTGTGGGTGATGATGATGATTTTTTGATGTTGATGTTAGGGATTGTTGTGGGTGATTGTGATGATTTCTTGTTGTCGATTGTGGATGTGGATGTTGATAAATGACATGGGTTCTGGCTCAGTGACTCCGTAGATGCATACAGCTTGGCCATGTCGCCGAAGGCTCCTTTGATGTCAGAGATCTTGAGCATGTCCTCTTCATTTAGCAGCAGCCTGAGGAGGAGGCTCTCGACCCTTGATCTGGATCAGATTTACACTACTTCTTCCACCGATGCCTTGGCTTCCTCGGGTATAAGCACTGCCAAATTGCTTCAGTCCTCTGAATATGACAAGGCAGGCTACCAAGACAGCAGCGTTCATTCGGATCATCAATACATCAGGTTTAACAGCAGATTCAGCAACTCCAATGATGTGATTGATGGACCTCGCCTCTTATCTGGGATTAGAGATGATGCCTCGAGTACCATGATGCAATCCATATTCAACGGTATATGAAATACTTTAGAATTCATGTGAATCTCGGATTATTTGGAAATTTAAACAGAGTCTTGAAGCTGAACACAAATTCACCTCATTCTTTCTGATTGATTGTAATATGGATCAAGTTCCATTTAGAAGTGCAATATTTTAACTCTAAAGCTCATTTGATATTCTTTCCTAGGTGCTGCGTACATAACATATTTAACGGTACATGAAATGCGTTGGACTTCATGGGAATCTGGGATTGGTTGGAAATTAGAACAGAGTCTTGACAATTTCACCTCATTCTTTCCGATTGATTTGTGATATGGATCATGTTCCATTTAGAATAGCAATATCTTAACTCTGAAGCGCATTTGATATTCTTTCCGAGGCGCTGCATGTATACCATACTCAGAACTACAATGCATGTTTACAAGGTGGTAGCTTAGTTGCTCAAACTCGGTTTTCTTCTTTTATCACCACCAGTGTTTGTGACAAATTCAGATAACTAAAACCCAAGCTATTTAGAAAAACAAAAAAAAAAACTGGTTATCTGAATTTGGGTTGTATGCACCTATGGTGGTTTACTGTAAATCTATGGTATGCTTGCAGGTACTAATGTGATGGCAGGAGTGGGTCTACTGTCTTGCCCATATGCGATGAAGGAGGGAGGTTGGCTAGGGCTGTTGGTGCTAGCCGTGTTTTCAATCTTGTGCTGCTACACATGCCATCTGCTATGCAAGTGTATGAACTTCTATGCTGAAACCATGCATTCCCCTGATGCTGCTCTTCATCCACCGCTACTCAGATCGTACCCTGACATTGCGCAGTTGGCTTTCGGGAAGGTTGGGCGCACCATCATCTCGGTATATTTCTACGAACGTTTCCATAGCATGTAAATGGGATATTTCAGATTCCTCTGTTGGTTCTTTCTCACCTTTGACTTGCTTTGTTTTCATGGCTGGCAGATCATGTTGTATGCAGAGCTCTATGTAAGCTGTAGTTCCCTCGGTGTTTTAGTTCAGCATGATCCCACATGGATTCATTCTGTTTTAAATTCTCTCTCCTTTTTGTCTCTGAAGGCATATTGTGTGGAGTATCTCATTCTTGAAGGTGACAACTTAGCAAAGATATTCCCAGCTTTCCAAATCTCTTCGGCCATCAGTCCCAAGGCGTCCTTCGCCATCCTCGCGACAGCGATCGTCTTGCCCACAGTATGGCTCCAAAACCTAACTTGGTTATGTGCCTTGTCATGTAAGTACAATCTTAACCCTAAACCCTAAACATGGTGAGAAACAGAGCCTTTAACAACTCAGATTTTTTTTAAAAGTTTTTTTTGACCAAATATCGCCACAAAACTTGCAATCTGAATAGCTTTTTCCATCTCAACCTTGGCAATAAGCTTACACACAACAACTGAACATGCAGTCATGGGTGTCATTAGTACATGCGTCGTATTGCTGATGGTGGTGTGGATGGGAGCTATGGATGGCATCGGTTTTACGCATAGTGGGCCTCTAGTAAGGTGGAATGAATTCCCCTTGGCCATTGGAGTGTATGGGTTTTGCTATTCAGGTCATGCAGTCTTCCCAAATATCTATGCATCCATGAAGAACAAGGACAAGTACCTTCTTGTGCTTGTAGTAAGGTGAAACTAGTCTCATTTGTTATTTCCATGCTCATGCATATCTCTGCTTGGTTTAAGCTATATCCTACAGTTTTTTGGTTAATCTACTAATTGGTGTAAAGTATAAATCCCACAGTTTTTGGCATATCTACTGATTGGTTTAAGCTATATTCCACAGTTTTGGCATATCTACTAAATGGTTTGAGCTATATTCCACAGTTTTGGCTACTTAGTTTAAGCTGTATTCCACAGCTTTGGCATATCTACTAAATGGTTTGAGCTATATATTCCACAGTTTTGGCTGATTGGTTTAAGCTGTATTCCACAGTTTTGGCATATGCACCTTCATGTATGCGGTAATGGCGGTCGTTGGATACTTCATGTTTGGGGATGAGACTCTCTCGCAAATTACTCTTAACCTTCCAACCCAGTATAAAGCATCCTATCTAGCGCTGTTCACCACAGTAAGCTGTCCTTCATTTAATTTCGTGTGCTTCAAATTTGCATGATCTCAATTGTTTGTTTTCTTTTTCCATCTCCGCAGATTCTGAACCCATTTACCAAATATCCTTTGCTCATTGTCTCTTTCATGCATCATTGCTCTTCTTCTTCCCTCTTTTCTTCTACTTTTATACGGTCTCGCGTTCATTCCGCCCTCCAATGCTTTTGCCGCCCTTAATGGTACATGTAATTTACATTTGCTCTGATGCTAAATCCGATCACCAATGGACTGGAGGAGCTGATACCAGCTGAAAAGCTGGATGAGCATGGGAGAAGGTTTGTAACAATAACCATCCGCACCCTTCTCCTGTTTTCCACATTGCTGGTGGCGACAATGGTTCCATTCTTCGGTTAGTTTTGCAATGCAAGCAGCACAATTCTTTATACCTTCTTAAAGAGAATGCCATGAATACCTTCTTTCTCGTGTGTGGTTTGGGGGGGGGTGGGGCTTATTCTCTAGATTGTATCTTACAGGTCACCTGATGTCTCTGATTGGATCTGTACTCAGCATGCTTGTGGTAACTGAACCCATCAAAATTGCAAAATTTTTCATCTGCTTTAGGGTTTTTCAGTTCCGATGAATGCTTCACTGTTGACATGTTGGTTGGGGTTCCATTTTCAGACTATCATTGTGCCCTGCTCTTGCTTCCTGAGCATCTACAGGCAGAGGACCACCAATGTTGAGGTCTGTTGTGTGTATATATCTCTTATTGCTAATCCTTTTTCCAGATTCAATACCAACTGATTTCGCGCATTTTCTGTGATGGGCGCAGCTTGTTTTCTGTACCATAGGCATTTTCATCGGTACAGCTGCGGGCTTAATCGGCATGTATTCTTCAATAGTTAAGATTTCAGATGAGATTTGATTGATACAGGCTTCGCATACGAATCAAGAACAAAAAACAAAAACAAAAAAACTGTTGGCGAAATTTGTTCCGCAATTTCAATGTGCCCATATGCTCAAAAGTGAAAAATCTAAGCTTACAACAATGTTCTGAATCCTCCAAGTCTCCAGCTCTTTATATATATACCTTAACCGAACAATGCTCTGAATCCTACAAATTTCCAGCTCTTTATACCCTCTGTGGTGGAGATTTTTCATCAGTCTGCTCTGAATGAGAGATGCTATACATCCAAACAAGCTTTTTGATAACTGCTAGACACCATAAAAACTAGCCTTTGAGGCATTGCAAATCTCTAAGAGGCTTTTCCATGATGATCTCCTCAGATGACTGGTACTCATCAAAGTGCTTCAACACATTTTAGATTCCCAGATTATGGCATCATCTATTATCTGTATAAGCCACGTACAGTCTTCTCGATACCCACTGCCCATGATCCATCTCGATTACATTTGCAGATTTCAGTGTAGACTGCACCAATACACTCACTGGTTCGATCTTCCCAAGCAACTTAGAGTTTGGAGCAAAAATTGTCTACATCTTTCCCATTGGTGACAAACATATATATACATGTAGAGAACCATAGTTCAGATTAGGAGTTTGGTGGTACAGGTTTATCAATTGGATGGTCTTGACAATAATTTACATAAAACAGGACCTGACAAGGGAACTTATTTACAAACAAAATTCCAGGGCCTCAGATCCTAAATACATGGGAACTTCCTTTTCATATATAAAGGTTCACTGTTCACAGCTGCCAAGAGAGCAACTAAAGTGATTACCTCGTGATGATCACCTATAGACGCCTGCTTCAATTTCCTCCAAACAACAATCTTATGTCGTATGGACCTACCTTAGTCAGACAGCAATGAAAAGCTATCTGTCTCTAAACCTTCAGTTCGTTCAAGAGTGTTATCTTCATCTGGAATGTCTTCTTGCTGCATTAATGTTATGTCTTCCAAATCAAGATCAGTATCAGTATCTTGGTCATCGTTATCTTCAAGTTCTCACTTACACCTTCAGCCTGTT
Organism: Azolla pinnata; assembly: GCA_037176905.1. Lineage (NCBI taxonomy): Eukaryota > Viridiplantae > Streptophyta > Polypodiopsida > Salviniales > Salviniaceae > Azolla > Azolla pinnata. Next base: position 5,018 of record JBBBWG010001748.1, read on the forward strand.
CTTAATTTCCTCCAAACTACAATCTTATGTCATACGGACCTACAATTAGTCAGACAGCAACGAGAAGTTATCTGTCTCTGAACCTTCGGTTCGTTCAAGAGTGTTATCTTCATCGGGAATTTCTTCTTGCTGCATTAATGTTATGTCTTCCAAATCAAGATCAGGATCAGTATCTTGATCATCGTTATCTTCAAGTTCACTTACACCTTCAGCCTGTTCTTGATTCCTCAATGTTTCTGCTTCTTGCAGTTCTTGAATACGCAGTAGATCTTCTTCTTGCTGTTGAAGAGATTTTAGTTCCGATCTTGTTTCTGCATTCTCACAAATGCATGCAGAAGGATTTTCAAAAAACTGACCCCTGCCCGGCTTCATTTCATTAGGTTCACCCATGAAGCCTCTTTGTACCTTCTTCAACTGAAAAACAAAGGCTTCCCAAGTCATATTTGGCTTGGCCAGGAACAGACTCCCTAGCCTTTTTGTGTTTGGTCGTATGGTGCGTCTATGGCCAAAATAACGCCTGTTGAACCAGGTTCAAATAAATGAACAAAAAGAACTAGAATTCAGTTGTAGATGAATGCACTAATTAAACGCCACAATGTAATTCAGTAGATGAGGAATACCTGCGTCCAGCAAGGATGCGTGCCATATTTCCATTGTTATTTGCTATAAATACATTACTTTCATCGCAAACGATATAATCGATTGCTGCCATCCGCGATGAAAATGGAGCAAAACGCTCCAGCTCCCCTCGCAATGCTAATGTATCTTTTGTATGATAGTTTGGAAACATCTGTTTGAGAGGGGCCAGGGTGCTTTCCCCACCGTAGACTTCCCCCGATGCAACATAGATATGACAGTCACTTCCAAAACCTAATGCTCGAAGCATAATCCCAACCTCTTCCGGGGTTAAGGGGCATTTTCCATTTCTCCTCTCTTTATCAGGGTTCCAATGCTGAGAAAAACATAAGGAAAATAATTCTCAGATATCCAGTATGCAAACTTCTCAGTAAGCAAATGCATCAAACATAGTCCCTGATTACATGTAGAGTCTTCCACCGTTTCCGTAGCAGTTTTAACTCATTTATTTCCTTCTCCCCACCTCCATAATAGCAGCCAGAGAATGCAAGCATGTCAGGTTCGAACCTATAGTCATCCGAGCAAATCAACTTACGTTCAGATGTGTAAAAATTAAAAATTTGCTTGCCATGATTCCAAAACCACCATACCTCAAATGAACGGTAATATATCGATTATTACTTTTCTGCCTCAATCTTTCAACTAATGTCTGACCCATTGTTTGTAATTCTTGTGTGAACCGAAGAGCATGGTAATTCACACGGCAGCGAAGCTTTTGCAGTTCAGTTTCAAGCCTGTTCGAAAGCCTGTAATCAAACTTCCCCAATCGAAGAGCCTGCAAACATTCATCCATGAATTGTGGAATAAAGACTTCATCGAAGTATCTTTAAAATCTTAGAAAAATCTATTGATATCCACAGAGCTCAAATATGATCCACTCAAGAAGGAGACAGAGAGGGCTTAAGAATGGGCCAAATTTTTTGGTTGATCCTATTCAATGATGTCTTCTTGTAGCATTTACCTTTTTCTTTCGTAAGGTTGGTAGTATTTTGCTCCGGAAGTACTCAGGCTTACATCTTCTTGGCACACGCGATCGGTAGAACTTGTTGTGAAACTTTTCTGGCAATTCCTTGACTATCACCACGTCATTGGCTAGGGAACCAATGAACCAATTGACGTCAAAAATGTCACTAAAATTACTGCAAGAAATCAGATTTTAGAAAGTTAAATTAAGAAATGCTCCAAATTGTAAATCAAAATCGTAACAATCTAGATCTTGTACCTGCTATCCCTCCAAAATGATGCATGGTCAAGATGTGGAACCACTAAAGTAGCATTCAAAATTCGTGCAACAACCACTGCGTCAATAATCTGTCAACCATAATATGAGCAGTGATAGAAAGATAAGATCATTGCGGTGAACTTCAGCATATCCAACAATTAATGAAGTTCATGAACTTGCACAGCCAGTTTTGTTATAAAGAGAAATCCTCCATTAGATATGTGATTAAAACAACTAAAGATACAGCGATAACAACTAAGTAATGGGTGGAGGGAAAATCCACTTAAGTAGAGTGGAGTTACATCACATCCCATTCCTCATCACATCATAAAATGGATCATGATCCCACTGAAAATTAGATAAAGTGTGCTTTGTTATGCAATCAAATAGATTGTTACCCCTGTTCTCTGTTGATTCAAGCCTCCGCTTGTCTGGATCAATAAATAGCCATTAGATTGAAACCCACTTGCCTCTCCTGTAATGTATAATTCAATCCTCGGCTTATGAACAATGAAGAATTCTTCAGAACGTCAATAAAATTCAAAGAAGCCGCATATACGCATTACTTCTTTCAACTCGTCACTGACAACTACAAAAGAAGGAAAACGTTACCCCTCACTCACTTAAAAAGGAACTTGTAGGAGAGCTGCAACCGTGGTAGTAGGGCGCAAATTTTGATGACCATATGCCGTCCGCGGTTTTCCCTACAGTCTGACATGGAGATAAATGCATCAAGGCAATGGCACAACTCCTACAATTTAAGAGCTTGCTATCAGATTTGTTCACAAGTGGGTCAGCTAATTCTAACTCTTACGGAGCTTAGAACAATTGTGAGAATAATATTCAGAAAATTTCTTGTGCATGGCACAACTTAGATTGTAGTACTCATCCATGAATTATATAAGGAGTTTTAGTGGTGTTCATAAAGTATAATAACAAAGACAAGCGGTTTACTTACAAAGACAAAAAGGAAAATAGTAGCCTATGCATATAATGTCAAATAATGGGACAATGGCATCCAGGTTATATCCACGAGGGCTCCAAACCATTGAGTTTGTGTGGCTTTCTTCTTACATGAGAAGCTCGAACATGACTTGAAAAATGGATATCATGGTGTGTAAGCTATAAATTTCACACACGATCAGAGCTATAGGCAGGGATGCTTCTTAAAGAAAGCATAGGATTATTATTATATGCATTCTTCTCATATATCTCAAGTGATCAATAGTTTATAAGTCAAAATCTGTGCTTCTTCTGTTGTACTTGACGTGATTGATGCAATGCAAGTAAGAACTAAGTTTCCATGCATCGCCTGAACTAAAAGGACGCATTTTCAAGTGGTAAAAGAGTCGTGCACGAAAACTTGCTCATATAAGAAGGTATCACTGTCTGGCACCAAGCTCAGCAATTGACATTCCAGCATCGCTCTTATGGTAGCATCCTCAGCAAACATGAAAATAGAAGTTTTGGGAGAGTTCATGGTTCGAAGGCTTTGGCCTCACTCCTGACATGGCATTATTCTTTGTGAAGGCGATGATTGAAAAGACGTACCGGTACATTCACTACCGGACGACGACGATTCTTGGAAGGATGTACCTGGACAGATTTCTGCCATCGAAGGAAAGAAAAGCGAATCAGCTTGGGGAGAAATCAAGGGAAGTTTGAAAGAAATGGAGACGGAGCGTGTGGAATAGCACCTGGGAAACCTCGAGAAGGGAAGAATGTCGGTCGAGGTCCAGGAATGGAACGGTGACGAGAGAAGCGAGGGCGAGCATGGCGAGGACAGATCCACACACCACAAGCGGCATGCGAGGGAAGGGAGGGAAGAGAGCGAGCAAGCTCTTCCCTTTCCTCGGCGGAAAGGGGCCTCCTCGTCCACCTCGTCGGGACATGGAGGAGGAGGAGGCAGCGGAGCAAAGGCCGTCACGGCCGGAAGCGTCGGCGGCCATGGCCGCGGCGGCGATCCGTGACGTTGAGGCCGGCGCTTGGCTTCTCGAGCTCCGAACTGATCATGGCGCGGCGATGGCGCGGTTGGTTGGGATCCTGGTGATGGAGGGGGGAGGCCGGGAGCTGGGGATGGAGGGGACGATGCTTCTGCGGCGCCGGATCCCTGCGGTTTTAGGGTTTGCAGGTTCCATGGCGAACGGGAAGAAGAAGAAGGAAGAAGAAGGAGAAGACACTCGGAGAAGACGAAGTTCCCGATTTCTGTTTGTGTGCCAAGAAAACACAGTTAATGAATAATGGCCACTAATCACGCCTCGCTAATCACAGCCGCTAACTCCACTTCGCTAATCATCGCCACTAATCTCGCCTCGCTGATCACACAGCCACTAATCACGCCTCATTGGTCGCGCCTCACTAATCACATCCACTAATCACGCCTTGATGATCAGAGCCACTAATCACGCCTTGCTGATCAGAGCCACTAATCACGCCTTGCTGATCGGAGCCACTAATCACACACCTTGCCGATCGGAGCCACTAATCACACACCTTGCTGATCAGAGCCACTAATCACACACACCTTGCTGACCAGAGCCACTAATCACAACTTGTTGATCGGAGCCACTAATCACACCTTGCTGATCGGAGCCACTAATCACACGCCTCGTTAATAACCACACCTCGTCGATCGCCACCACTAATCACACCTCACTAATCACAGTCACCGATCGCTCGTCGATGATCATAGCTACTAAATCGCACCTCGTCGATCACGGCCACTAATTACAGCCCATTGATCACAAGCACTGATCACACCCGATTGATCACAGCGACCAATCACGCCTCGTTGATCACGGCCACTGATCACACACCTCACTAATAATCACACCCTATCGATCGCCACCACTAATTACATCTCACTGATCACAGTCACTGATCATAGCCACTAATCACGCCTCGATGATCACATCCACTAATCACGCCTCGTTGATCACGGCCACTAATTACACCTCATTGATCACGGCCACTGATCACACCCCATTGATCGCAGCCACCAATCGCACCCCATTGATCACAGCTACTAATCGCACCTCATTGATCATGGCCACTAATCACGCCTCGTTGATCGCACCCATTGATCACTACACCTCTCTTAATCGAGCTTCTTCACGCCTCGCGCATGTGCCAGTTCATTGGCCCTTCTCTCGATGATTGGTTGCGCTAAAGCGGTAATAAAGAAAGGGATCAATAGCTTTCTTTGCGGCGACATTTTTAATCGCGCGTTGATTGGTCTGATTGCATTTCGTTGCTTCTGTTGTTGAGATGTCAGAAACCCCGTCTCGACCTAACCTTCTTATTTCCTGCTCTGCTTTCGTTTCGTTCTATCTTCTTCTTGCGACGATCCGCAATTGTCGGGTTGGAGAGAAGAAGCATAGGCATCCGTTACTGACAATTAACCCTAAACCCTAAAAGAGACAAGAACTATAGCATCCATTACTGAACGTAAACACTAAACCCTAAACCCTAAACAGAGAGAAGAACAATGGCATCCATTATTGACCCTAAACCCCAAATTCTCAATAGAGAGAAGAGCTATGGCAGACATTACAGACCCTAAACCCTAAACCCTAAACCCTAAACAAAGAGAAGAGCTATGGCATCCATTACCGACCCTAAACCCCAAACCCTAAATAGAGAGAAGAACTAGGGCATCCATTACCAACCCTAAACCCTAAACGAAGAGAAGACCAATGGCATCCATTACAGACCCCAAACCCTAAACAGAGAGAAGACCAATGGCATCCATTACAGACCCTAAACCCCAAACCCTAAATAGAGAGAAGAACTAGGGCATCCATTACCAACCCTAAACCCTAAACGAAGAGAAGACCAATGGCATCCATTACAGACCCCAAACCCTAAACAGAGAGAAGACCAATGGCATCCATTACAGACCCCAAACCCTAAATAGAGAGAGACCAATAGCATCCATTTCAGACCCTAAACCCTAAAACAAAGAGAAGACCAATGGCATCCATTACAGACCCCAGACCCTAAACAGAGAGAAGACCAATGGCATCCATTACAAACCCCAAACCCTAAACAGAGAGAAGACCAACGACATCCATTACAGACCCCAAACCCTAAACAGAGAGAAGACAAATGGCATCCATTTTAGACCCTAGACCCTAAACAGAGAGAAGACCAATGGCATCCATTACAGACCCCAAACCCTAAACAGAGAGAAGACCAATGGTATCCATTTCAAACACCCCAAACCCTAAACAGAGAGAAGAGCAATGGCATCCATTACAGACCCCAAACCCTAAACAGATAGAAAAACAATGGCATCCATTACAGACCCCAAAACCCAAGCACTCAAACCCTAAAAAGCCCAAAGCCCAAATCCAAAACCCTAGTCCCCAAAACCCTAAAGCCCAAACCCTAGTCCCCAAAACCCTAAAGCCCAAAGCCCAAACCCTAAAAAAGCCCAGAGAGCAAACCCTAAATAAACCCTAAGATTTTGAAGGAAGGTCAGGGGTAATGTGTCAATTAGCCAAAACCTGTTCTGAGGTTCTAACTTCTTCTTCTTCTTCTTCTTCTTCTTCTTCTTCTTCGCGCATGGAGGTAGCGGGCCGCATCAGGATGCCCTGCAGATCCTGCTGCAGACCGCCATGGCTTCTTCCTTCTCTCCGCACCCTCATTCATCCCTGCAATCGTCCTCTGTCGCTTCCTTCCTCCTCCTCCCTCTCTTCGTTTTCTTCGTCTTCTTCTTCTTCTTCGGTATGTCGGGGTAAGTAGCTCTTCCTCTCCGACCCAACTGCTGTCGTCCGATCGAATTCAGCAAAATATTGCTTCTTTTGTTGTTGTTGTTGTTCTTCTTCTTCTTCTTCTTCTTCTTCGGTATGTCGGGGTAAGTAGCTCTTCCTCTCCGACCCTGCTGCTTTCTTCCGATTGAATCCAGCAAAATATTGCTTCTTGTGTTGTTATTGTTGTTCTTCTTGTTCTTCTTCTTCCCTTTCCGTTTCTTTTTCCTTCACTCACTGTGCGGTTCGTTACCCTAGGGAGCGCTGTGAAGCTCAGGACCAAACCCCAACCTCCCGCCTTGACTCAGAAAGCTTCCTTAGAGCTCTCCAGGAAGCGTTGGCTAACAGCTTTGTCTCCCTCCGAACACGAAAGCGAAGAGAGAGCAGGAACGCAAGAGAGCGGAGAGGATCCAGTAGAAGAAAACGAAGATTTGATCATGCCATTTTCAGCTCATGAAGGAAGACCCAGTGCACGTGGTTGTGTTCTTGGCATTGATCCGGATGTGTCCGGAGCATTGGCTGTGATCCGCTCTGATGATCTAGAGACTGCTGAGGTAAATCTTGCCTCTTTTTACCAAGTCCATCAATGAAAGCGTACATGTTCATTGAACACTTGAAAATGTTTGCTATATGAACTGTGATCGAAACATTGTTCGCGGTAGAAGCAGGTAAGATTAATCGCTGGCAGTGATGATTAGTGGTAGGATGTACATCTGAAGATGCACCTTGTAGATGTGAGCCCCATTTACGTTGAAAAGGAGTAAATCTTCTGAAAAAGGTAGATTTTAGGTCCATAGCTCTGAACTATGAGTAGATTGTAGGGATGTTGTGTGAGGAGTACAATAAACCGGAGTTTTTGATAGTAGCATCACAAGGGTACCACAATCATATTGATATGCTCACCATATGAATAAACGGCTTTCCTTATGACATACTTTTGTGTATACGGAGTCCAAATGGCAGTTGTTCTACTCTACAAAGAAACCATGTTATAGTCCATGCTAAATGTCAGATTTTGTCCTAAGTTTGGTGTGAAGCTTTAAGTTACACAGGTATTTGATGTGCCGAGTGTGCACGTGATTGTTGGGTCCCAAAACAGAAGAAGACATGATGCTAGGTCTATTGCAGACTTATTGAAGAAATTGGACGCTCCTCCAGGTGAGCATCTAGCCTATGGATCTTGTTCTCTCCATTGATCGAAGGAATACATCAGGGAGGGTCTTCATGACTGAAAGTTTCAGATTTTTGTTTGCAGGTAGTATCGCATATCTGGAGCAAAGCATGCCGCTTCCAAAAGATGGAAAACAGGTAGACTAGCAAGTACCCCTCTTGGATAGTTCAATTCTTGACGTACAAAAAAGCATTATCGTCTTGCTTTTTCAGGGATGGTGGGGATCAGGTTTTGGGTTTGGAATCTGGATTGGATCTCTTGTGGCCTCAGGATTCACTGTTGTACCTGTGCCTTCAGCAGTTTGGAAGCGTGCTATGGAAGTATCGGGTGCCAAGGTTGAATAACTTTAAAGATGGTAGCAAATATTTGTTCATTCATTTCCTCATGTTTTGGTGTAGTTTCATGGATCTCTCAACAATGGAACATCAAAACTCAGGATAATTCAAGGGAATCTGCTTCATTATTATTCCCAGCGCTATCATCTCAACTCATGCGTAAGAAGGATCATGGTAAGCAATATATCACGATTTCAGAATTATCGTTTCCCTCGAGGACATGCATCTCTATTCATAGTATGCAGAAACCCTGTCGGAGTTTTACTAACTTTTTATTTATCCATGAAGGTCGTGCAGAAGCACTTCTTATTGCTGCTTATGGAAAAGGGATTTCTCCCCCTTCCAGGGACGTGAACACACTGATAACCGACAGTAGACTGTTAACCCCTTTATAGGCTGTTCTATCTTATCAATCGCTTTAAATTCCACCATATTGGGTTGTATAATTTTTTTGGGCTAATCAATGTATGTAGTTAGTATTTCGTCTGTTCGATTTGTTGTCGTAATGTTGTTCAATTCTTCACACGAGTGCATTGGCTTTCATTTCGTGATCGAGTAGATACCGTGAGAGATAGGTAACCTGAGACTGTCGCCTTCATATTTGAACTCTTCGGCATTTTTCATACTCCGGAGATCTGCTTTCCGAATGATGAAAAATTCACTAATCGACTAGGTTTTGCTGCTAATGATAGAACATTGGCATGAACCAGCATTAGCAGTAGATAGTATTATTGGAAATCAAGTCGCTCTCATATTTATTTCAGCTCGAGCATTCGTATGAGAGAATGAAATGAAGGGGGTTGATGACAAAATCTGTGATAATCTGGGATGTTTTTTTCATGCTGGAAATTCCCTGGGAAAAACTAGCTGAGAAACACAAGCTATAGAACATATCTATGAGTCGAAGGAGTATTGTAAGCTGTATTAACTATAGATCAAATGCGGATTATACTCTGATGGAGGGCAGACAAGTAATGTAGAACAAATAATGTTGGTGATCAGTTTTCAGCGATTATGCATTTGATTCGCAATTTTTACTCGAAATAATACCATGAAACAGGCATTTCTGGGGCCATACAGTGAATGTGGTATTGTATCTCCAATACGAAGTATATATACAATATTGTAGCATCATGTGAAAAAAATGAGTTGTACTCAATGTGCTTTTGCATTGTGTTATAAACTGTTGATATTTTTGAGAACACATGAAATGCTCATGAGATACATATATACTATTACAATTGCTCAAATATAATTTCGGATTCTTGTTTGAGCAAATGGAATGCTTTTCTTGTCCAATTGGACATACCAAAATCAATGGAAATTTTACAAATGGGTCAATTTTGGGAGGTGGAAATGCTAGTAATCAGAAATACATTTACAATGTGCTCATCTGCCTCCGTGTCAGCTTTGCATATTCTCCATCCATTCTCAACAATTCATCATGTGTCCCAATCTGCTCATAACAAGAAAGAAAGGTGCCAGTCTTTAGTAAACAAAACATGTGATACCTTCCTTCTCAAGCAAAGGCACATGGATATACCTCGGATACATGACCACTTCGCATTACAACAATTCGATCTGCAGAGCGAACTGTCGATAACCTGAAGCCATAGCGATCGTCAGTTTGATTTCCAACAGTTTTGTCTCATAAACCAAGAAGATATAAAAAAGCTGGACCACTACCTGTGGGCAATAACAAGAACTGTTCTTCGTTTTTCTCCATCATGCATAGCTCTGTGAAGAGCTTTCTGCAAAAATTGTGACACTACTGACATTAGAGCATACCCACAAACTTTTTGTTTCAGTCCACTTTTCTAACATTAAAATAAGTTTTTCATACCTGTACTAAGTGCTCACTCTCAGCATCAAGAGCGCTGGTTGCCTCGTCAAGTATTAGTATAGAGGGGTTTCTCACAAGGGCTCGGGCTATGGCAATGCGTTGCTTTTGACCCCCACTGAGACGTGCATTATCTACAGTAGTCCTATAACCGTCTGGCAGAGCCATAATAAAATCATGTGCATTTGCAAGCTTTGCGGCTTTCTCAATTTCTGTTGAGCTTACGGCACCACCACAGCCATATGCTATATTGGAGGCTATATCTGTACTGAATAATTTAGGTTCCTGTAGCAGGACAATGGTAACTGTATGAAAGCTGTGTTGATAGTAATGTATGTTAATCACTGTTTGTAAAACCTGACACAAGTATGATGGTTTTCACACCATTATAGAGCCATTTAAGGGGGTATCAAACAGCTAACCAATCATACAGAAACGGAGTGAGACCCAGATAGTCCAAACATCAGTCATCAAATGGTCAGGGGAAGGATAACAAAACTTAAGATCTCATGTGAGAAAGAGATCTATGTTAGAAATCAATCCATGAGGCTTTTTCCAATATATAGTTGAGATACATATATCAGAAGAATGCTTACTTGACTCACAACCCCAAGATGCCGTCTAAACCATTTTATATCCAATTTATTGAGAGGAACCCCATCTACCAAGATCTACAGGAACAGCAACCAGGGAAATATTAGATTCAATCGTAGACAAAAATTTGGCTTAGAATACAATTCAGCATAGAATTGGAACGCACCTCCCCATTACAAGGATCATAATGGCGAAGAAGCAACCCAGCTAATGTGCTCTTGCCACTGCCACTCAGCCCAACCTTTTGTAAGAAACCAGATAAAAATCATTACATAGCCATATGGTTGTTGCACAAAGGACAAGGAAAGATATTAGTTGAAAGAATGAACATACAACGGCAACAACTTCACCAGGCTGAATACACAAATTCACCTTCTTCAGGACTTGTATCTGCAAAACATATTTAGAACGTTATAGATATCAATCTCGTTATATCCAGATGTTCCCACTAAACACAAACATCAAGCACTTTAATCCTACCGTTGGCCTGGTTGGGTACTGAAACGACACATTTTTGAATTGTATCTTGCCTTCTAGTGCAGGCAACTGCATTCCTGTGAAGAAATATGGTCGGCATTAGAAGAAGTGCCTAGTTTTATGAGCCAACTGCAATTACAATCAACGAACAGAAACCTAGGTGTTCAGCTAATTAAATTCATTTGTGCCTTGCAGTTAGCAATAATTATTTTGGCTTATTATTACCAAAGGCAATAATATAGTGTTCTTTCTTGCCCATTAATGCCACGGATAATATGCATATATTTCTCCATTGCCTTATGATACGCAACAAGTTCAAGGCAATTTTTCTCAGATATATGGGTTGTAAGATAGAACAGTTAGCTTATCTAGTTAGTGATGGTGTACTGGCATTAAGCAGAAAGATTTCCAATATATGGGTATCGTTTCCAATATACAAAGATTCCGGTTTTCTCGTAAGGGGCAAAAATCACTTACGAGATGATTAGGGAAAGAACCACCGAAACGTGTTTATGTCTAGTAATAAAGGGATGACACACACGCATACATGAACACCAAATGACAATGCATGTGCTATACACCTCCATAACTTGGAGCTGGTATGGTTCAAATGTTCCGCATCCCACATCCATAGTTTCTGTTATCATTAGCATCATCTGCTCAGTCGACGGTGAATCTCATGTTGTCAGTGTAGATGACGGCCTAGAGTGTGTGATTGCCTTGGCACCCTGTGTGTTTATATGAGGGTTAATCTCTATTGTTTGGAGCTCAGCAAAATGGACTGGGACCTGTGTGAAGAATATGATGTACCTATTTGTCTCTTATGCACTTGTAATCTGGCCACATGGACAGTGTTTCTCCTTCTTAGACTTCAGCTTCATACAACTTGAGAAATTCTGATTCTAGGTAGTCGAAACTTTGGTTCTGCTCTAAGAGTTGGAGGAATCTCACTGAAGGGAGATTCTTCTGTAAAACGAGAGTCAAATATCATGCCAATCAGTTGCCACTCACACACTGGACAGCCTCTCACCAACAGGGTGGTTATGTCAGTTCTGGTGACCTAGATTGCTACGACTTCACTCTGAAATAATATAATAGCCCTCACATATTTCTGAATATCAGCAGAAACTTTTCATTCCTAGACATTAACAGTGACTTTCATTCCTAGAAAAACTGTGAACTATAATTCATTCAATATTCTAGTACAACGTACCTTGCGCGATCAATTGTTTACTAGGTGGTAGATCCATTAACTCGAAGACTTTCTCACTAGCCCCTATTGATTGCATCAATAAAGCCCAGTGATCTCCAACCCACCAAGTTGAATGCACAACCCATTCTGAGTAGAGAACAAACTTAGTAAGTTGTTCTGCAGAAATCTTCCCCATAAAGACATAGCTGCCCCCAATGAGTAATGCCACTACCTACAAAACCAGGCCCCTGGACATAAGAAAAACACCTATAAATTCCTCAAAAAAGGACATTTATACAGTAAGATCCTGCAAAGGAAACATCTATACAGATCACACACAGTTTCACACTCTAGGGATATTTGATCAAGGGATTATGCTTACTTGGGTAGCATTGTAAAGAGTGTTGGCACTCCAAGTCCAAAAGCCATAGGCAACATTTTGGCGGAGATTGATATCAACCAAATGTTTTGTCCATGTACTATACCTGCATTAAAATAATCAACACTGAGAGGTAAATAGATAGGTACTATTATCCAACGAATACCCACTGTCAGCATAAGACACATCCTTAAACACAAAAACAACCAACCTTCACCTTGAAATCTCTTGCTTTTCAGTTCCAAATGTACGTATTACTCTTGCTAAAGAAAGATTTTCCTCGGCAACCTGAGTATTCATCAGAAAATAGGAAGAACGGCATCACTAAGACAGGTTTGAGGATGTCATGAATTAGTTTCAGACAATTCACAGGGTAACTTTCTTCACATACAACCTTGTTGGCTGCAGCTATTGAATCTTGAGCAGATCTAGCAACCCGCCTTTGAAATCTGTAGTAGAAATTTAAGGTCATACGAATTTGCCTTTGAAAAGTGGACATGAAAAATGCTATAACATACCTTCCGTAACCAGTCATAATACACCACATGATTGAGCAAATAATCAGGGTGGACAACGCTAATGGCTTTGAAATTGTTGTCAGATATAGAAATGAACCCAAACCCTGAAAATTAATAAGTTAGCTAATCGCCAAAAATCAACTTTCAAAACACATTAAAACAAAGTGTACCTGCAGAGCATTCCTCAACATGATATTGATATCATGACCAAGGATTCGAGAAACTTGTTGGCAATCTGATCCGAGTCTGCTGGTGAGAATACCTACAGATTCTTCATCAAAGAACGCAATGTCCTGCAAAATGATTAATGCAAAATTAGAATGAGAAACCATTTCTATGATGTAAGTAGGGATGAAGCAAATTTGACATGCCTGACTTAGCAGAGTCGAAAATAGTCTTTCCCTCATTCGTTGCACCTGTTACACTCAGTGATGAAACCATGAAGATATGTTACACAGTTGATAGCTACCTTTGAAATGCATAATTAAGGTGTACGCACAAGTGAAAAGAAAATTTGACCCTCTGTGTTGAAGACTGAGACTTACTATTATCTGATTTGCAATACCAAAACTTCCACCACGCAAACCACTGTCACAGCAAGTCAATCAGTAACATATTTAAAATAAACTGGCTGGATACATGTAATGTAAATCATATTAACAGTTTTCCTCGCTTTATACTATACCTGAACAAACCAAATGTACATGTTACAACAGTTAGAAACTGTGCATTCCTAAAAAACTCTTCTTTCAAGCCACTTTGAGCAGAGAAAATGCAAGCTGCAACATAGTGAGGTATAGCAATCTCAGAAAGCTGCAATACAAAGGTTAAGAAATTTTGGTGCTTGTTAGCTCATGGAACTGTGGCAAAAATCCACAAATACTAATGCAACATAAAACATTAATCTTATTAAAAAAGACAAATAGAGCAACCTTAATAATCCACCATTACCATTTCCCGCCCCCATTATTTGTTTTTCCTCCTTCAAACACATGGCATGTAGACATTAGTAATACAATTTATAGTATTTCTAGACCTCATTTCGCCACCCTAAAGTGTACAGATGAATCGAAACCACCAATGCTAATACTTCAGTAACCAATGAGTACACCTCATTTCTCACATTGGAGTGTGTTTCTTTACATATACCATGGGCTAATACTGGAGATGTCTATGGTAAAGAAGCTTGTAGGAAACTTTTCTTTGTTTGAACAATCTGTTGCAACCAAAATGGTGTACGCCTTTGAGCTTTGTCACAAGTTATAGCATCTTTGGCACTATAGCACGAGCTCACAGTATAATGTAAATGTTGGATGCATTACTTTGCTACCATACGCAGACAATAAATGTAGGGTCATTCTAGCATGCCAACGGAGTGTATCATAATTTTTTGGATGGCCGCTTTGCTAATGTAGGCAGACCACATATCTTGGAACTAAGGTAATAGGTGATTGCATGAGCATGCTAGTTATCCAGTTGACTAGAAAGTTTCCATATGGTGGGAATTGAGTGTGCTCAAAGATCTGGTTTGCGATTATTAAATCCAGGATTAGGTGCAATACTGTGTAGGATGGTACGTTCAATACTAACCATTGAGGCGAAACACTTGAATAGAGTAATGAAACCACAGTAAATTCTGTTTCTGTATGTACATGTGTGTGTGTGTGTGCGTGTGTGCGCGGGTGTGTGTTGAAATGACAAAATGAGTGAACAATAGCGTTCAAGGAAACTACAGTCAATCAAAGCAAACAAAAAAGCAAGACTTACAGCTGCGACGATGAGTGCAAAGAATGCTATGCCAAGGATAAATCCATCAGCACCGATCAGAATCCAAAGGCGGTGCATTGCTGACAAAACTGATATCTTTTCTTCATCACCTTGATTTGATCCATGAATCTTCCACCATGCTCCTCCAGGAAGGAAAGATCGAATGCCTCTCAGGAGCAGTATGAGCTTCTTGTATAAAGGTAATGGTCGTCTTCCTCTCAAACTTTCCTTCTCTCCGTATGCTGAGTCGTGCCTATCAAAGGCTCCATTGATTCGACCAGAATGTCCCACAGAAACTCTGACATTATCGCCTTCCTCAGCAGGACAAGCACGGAAAGCCAAAAGTTTCCTTTGTGCAAATTCGATGCCTTTGTTTCTATACGGCAAGCCATGTCTATCAAAGCTTCCGTTGATTCCATTAGAACATCTAACACTGCCATTCTCCGAGGGTAATGATTGAGAACTTCTAGAATTATCAGTAGTTACGAGACCTCCGTGTCTAGATCCATTTAAATCCAGGGTAAAGGGCTTCTTTGGCTTCTTCCCATAGCCATGGCGATACCCAAGCCTAAATTTGTGATCGAGGCTTGTCCGTCTCTGCAAAGAAGAAGCGCAAAGGAGGAAGGAAACGCGAATGGAGACGACAGTAGAAGGCGATGTATTTCTGCTTCTGGTCTTGCTGTTCTGCTTGTGGACAGAGAGAGGCTTATGGTTAAGACTCCACGAGATGAGACGAGTACCCATGGACAGCTGGGAAAGCACAGCATTCGCTCATCGAGCAAGAGCTAGCGATGACGGTGGTGGAGATGGTGGCGGGGGGGATGGCAGCAGTGACGGCGATGGCGATTTCAAGCTCTGCAACATCTGTCTGTGAATGGATCGAGCGCACGTTGGATAAGAAGAGGGGAGAGAGAAATCGAAAACAATAGGGAGAGATAATGCGGGTTTTGGAGAAGAAGAAGAAGATGATGATGATGATGGTGGTGATGATGGTGGTGATGATGACGACGGTGATGATCGTGGATGATGACGATGGTGATGATCGTGGATGATGACGATGGTGATGATCGTGGATGATGACGATCGTGATGATCGTGAATGATGACGATGGTGATGATCGTGAATAATGACGATGGTGATGATCGTGGATGATGACGATTGACAATGGTGGATGATGACGGTGGCGATGATGGTGATGCTGGTGGATGATGACGATGGTGACGATGGTGACGATGGTGACGATGGCGACTATGGTGACGATGATGACGATGGTGACGATGGTGACGATGGTGACGATGGTGACTAGGGTGACGATGATGACGATTGTGACGATGGCGATGATGACGGTGGCGATGATGGTGATGCTCGTGGATGATGACGATCGTGAAGATGGTGACGATGGTGGATGTATGACGGTGGTGATGATGGTGGTGGTGGTGGATGATGACGATGGTTATGATGTGGTCGGCTGGTGACGATGCCGATGGGGATGATGCTAGTGTGGTCGTGATGATGCTGATGGTGGTGGTGGTGGTTTCATAGTGATGATGACGATGGTGGTGGCGGTGGTCTGATGGTGATGATGGTGGCGGTTTGATGGTGATGATGTTGGCGGTGTGATGGTGATGATGTGGCGGTGTGATGGTGATGATAGTGGCGGTTTGATGGTGATGATGGTAGCGGTGTGATGGTGATGACGGTGGCGGTTTGATTGTGATGATGGTGGCAGTTTGATGGTGATGATGATGATGATGGTGGCGGTTTGATGGTGATGATGGTGATGCTGGTGATGGGTGCATGGTGGCATGGTGGTTTGATGACCGCCAGGGAGATATTCATGCGCACACATACATACACACATGCCATGTACACATACACGCACGCACACATACATACCCACATGCCATGCACGCATACACGTACCATGCACACATACACGCACGCCCGCATACATCCCCGCATGCCATGCACACATACACGCACGCAGGCACACATACATACCCGCATGCCATGCACACATACACGCACCCAAACATGCATACACACATGCCATGCACACATACACGCACGCAAACATGCACACATACGCACGCGCACCATCCATCCACACGCACGCATACATATATGCACGCACAAGTACACACACATAACACACGCGTTGCATACACATGCATGCATGCATGCATGCATGCATCCACCCATCCATCCATAGATTACACGCATGCACACATCCATACACCACAGACGCACATGCATGCATACAGGCACGCGCGCACGCACGCATACATCCATGACCCACACATACATACATACACGCACATGTATGCATGCATGCATGCACACATCC
The DNA here is from genome assembly GCA_037176905.1 of Azolla pinnata. NCBI lineage: Eukaryota > Viridiplantae > Streptophyta > Polypodiopsida > Salviniales > Salviniaceae > Azolla > Azolla pinnata. The sequence goes on from JBBBWG010001748.1 coordinate 22,247, forward strand.
ATCCATGCATGCACATGTATCATCAACTCCTGCGGATGAAACGTCGCGCTTTCGTCTCTCTGTCTGATGATCTGCGAGGAAGAAACGCTCAATGAGGGAAATGGAGCCATCAGATGAATCTCTGCGTTTCCCGTCTGTCTGCTTCTCGCTCTCAGGCGTCGGGGCTCTCTTTTCCGCTGGAGATTCCATGTTCAAGCGCGGCGTTCCCTTGTAGGGATTCGATTCTGCTACAACGCGGTCGCGTTTTTTTTTACCCCTCCGATTCTACGCAAAGGAAGGATCTTTATGCGCATCTCAGGTAGGATTCTATCCCGCTCCAAGTTGATCCATTTTTTATTTGGAAAGCCTGCACTGCAATCATCATCATCATCATCATCATCATCATCACCATCATCATCACCATCGTCACGCATCACGCGCACATGTTGTGCCTTGTGTTAGATCCGTCCCAATATCCCTTACGCCTTGACAGATTTCTAAGCCAGGTCTTAGAACCCGTTTGAAACAAGCGTTTTGGATACGATGAATGGCAATACTTGTGAAACAAGGTTTTCCAAACACTTGTTTCAAACGGGTTCTGAGACCAGATTTCTTAACCATTTCTTAGAATCCGTTTGAAACATGTGTTTTGGGTACGATGAATGGCAATGCTTTTGAAATAAGGTTTACCAAACACTGAGTTCTTCCTCCCTTGGCCATCTCCTGTTGTTTTTCCATGACACAAGCTCCTTTTTCTCAGGCAAAACCGCACACATCCATCACTCATCTTCTTCTTTTAATCTCTTGTTGAATCTGTAATGTTATGCGATTCACGCTACTGTGTTTCAGATCAAGTGAACATGCCCATTGGGAATTTGAGCACCAATGGAGCCAAGTCCAAGGCGAGTGGTGACATGATCTCTTCAAAATTTGATCCCGTCTCTCGCAATGCCATTTGGAAGGAACATTGCCGGAAGGAAGCGTCCAAACTCAAGCTTTCCGATCACTTCTCCATCAACCCTGCTACACGTATGTACATTGATTCTCTCATTGGATAATGCTGCTTCTGTCCCGAGTAGATGTCCTCTTTGATGTTTGGTTCATTAGTGCTGAATCTAGTCTCAGGATATTATTGTCGCACTTGCTCTAGACACAGACATTTCCTCTTATCATGCATATTGAGAGTAATACGATCGACATACCATTAGATGCTACCAAAATATTAGCATTGTTAGGGAGAACTTGGCGCAAACAATGGTCACAACAAACATTGTTTCTCACACTTGCCTGTGTCTTGTATGTTTTGTTACAGTGGTGTATTTAGCTGAGAAGCCTACGAGATACAAGCCATCAATTACGGGTAAGCTCATTTCAGGCAATGTCAAATGTATGGGTGTCTCTGAATTTCCTAAAGCATCTCAATCAGACAAGTGTTTCTCTTCATACGAGACAACGTAGTGACGCATGAAGAGGTGGAAGAGTCCCGAAATCTGCTAAACGATGTGTGCATCTCGAGTGTAATGGATATTGCTCCTACTGAGAAGTATGAAGTACCACAAACTTCATCGCAAGAGTATGGCTGGTGTAGTCGGCCTTTGGTATGTTTTCTTTTGTCATTTGTTCAAGCCATGAATAGTTTTAGTTCATATGAAACATATAAAAGAGCATGTCTAGATGGCCGATATAGATAGGATTTAGAACAGAAAATCAAGTCATAGAATCCATTGAAATTGTTTCCTTATATCCGAGCCATGAATAGTTTAAGTTCATTCAAATTGTTTCCTTATATCCGAGCCATGAATAGTGAAACATGCCTAGATGGCCGATATGTAGGGTTTAGAACAGAAAATCAAGTCGTAGAATTCATTCAATTTTTTTCCTTATGTCCAACCATTTATCCGGTATCATAAGTTTGTATGGCCATCATCTTCTTTCTCGATGTCTCTCTCCATTTTTTCCTGCTCTATAAATTTGCTACAGGCTTATATAGAAAGAAAATACAACAATGGCAAGGCACAATATTCTTCGATGCCGCCATGTCATCTCGGCAATGATTATCTAAATGCTCTTCCAACAGTGTGGGTCCTACCAGAATGCATTGCTGATAATTTGGGATATTTGGATCAAGAAAACCCTAAACCAGGAGAACAACTTTGTCTAGCGAGTCCCTCATTCATCGGTGCAACATGATTGTTCCATCTCTAAATTGAAACGATCTGCATACTTGGTTCGGCAGGTTGAAACCGATCCGACGTTCAATTATCCACACCGGAAGTGCTCAATTACAACATTTGCAGCCAAATATGTGGAGAGCATGCATAAATCTCCATTTGCAAAGAGGAATCCAGTAGATCAACATGTAGCAAAGAGTGGGGCCCGGGACTATGCTCATGCTGGGGTGAATACAAGCAGAGTCGGGAGCCCAAGCTCAATACAAGCTAGCACCATCAATCCAGCCTCACCCAAAAAGTGATTTCTAGCATTGGATCAATCATAAGCTATTGGCTCTATGAACAGTCTGGTTTGCCATCGAAGAAGAGCGTTTCTGCGTTTTCAACAAAAATGTCAAGTGTTTACATGCCATGCACGATTGATCGCGATTGACGTCTCATGCATGTGTTCTTCTGAGGTGCCCATATTGTGCATCTCCATCGGCATGTACAGTCCAACACATGCCATAAAATCTTTCACCTTTATTCGATTTGTGATCTTCATCGATCGATTGCGACAAGGTCTATTTGACTTTACAATATGCAAAAAGAAGACGACGAAGTAGGAACAACTCACAAATCAATGGGTTAAGACATGTTGCTTAGTAGATCTCATTTTGTGATAGCAGTGTGTCACATGTCTTAATTCACATGTCGTGTTGGTGTATCTAATCTATGACTTCGAGATGGAAGAGTTTTGACCTTAGATATTTCAGACTTCTAATGTTTCCTAGCATCATAAAGCTCTATTCTAGGAATTGTGTGATGCATCGATGAGAGGAACAATAAAAAAACTTCCCAATAATACAAGATCACATATTTTTGGTTTTTTTTTCTATACATAGTAGCCACCGAACAAGCAATGGGTAGAGATGTGTGGCATCAAATATATCAACCATCATACAAGCAAGGTCGGTGTCTTTGCAAGAGTTAGTGGGATCTTATTTGATTTGAGCAGTGTGATACTTACTGTTAGCTTGCTTGAGAGAAGTACATATTCAAATGGCAAGTACTGTTCATCGAATTTCAGGGTTTTACAACACAAATGCAACTGCAAAACACAATGCAAGTAGTTAGTGGTATCAATCAATTTGAGCATCGTGATAATGTCAACTTGTTTCAGAGAAATAAATACATATTCAAATGGCAAATACAGCTCATCAAATTTCAGGGTTTTAAAATTTAGGGTTTTACAACACAAATGGCAAATACAGTTCATCAAATTTTAGGGTTTTAAAATTTAAGATTTTACAGCACAAATGGCAAATACAGTTCATCAAATTTTAGGGTTTTAAAATTTAAGATTTTACAACACAAATGGCAAATACAGTTCATCAATTTTTAGGGTTTTAAAAATTAGGGGTTTACAACACAAATGGCAAATACAGTTCATCAAATTTCAAGGTTTTAAAATTTAGGGTTTTACAACACAGATGGCAAACACAGTTCATCAAATTTCAAGGTTTTAAAATTTTAGGGTTTTACAACATAGATGGCAAACATAGTTCATCAAATTTCAGGGTTTTACAACACAAATGCCAAATACAGGTGATCAAATTTCAGGGTTTTACAACAAAGATGACAAACACAGTTCA